>JAVFBZ010182641.1:0-11083 GCA_032466195.1 Katharina tunicata
TGGCTAAGGGCAGTATGTTTCCAGATTATATTCATGCTGTCATACTTAGCACTGAAGGAACATTATCTTTCCAACAGAGATAACACTAAAGTGCCTACACATTTTATTGCTGTGTAAAGAGACGCTGTCCACTGTTGGAATACATCGCCGTCATATAAGTGAAATATCCTTGAGCACTGCGTTTAACACCAATCAATCAGTACAATGTTTCAGAACAGGACCTGGTTGTGTAGAAGTACAAGGTCCCGTTTATTGGGTGAGCATCAATCATGAACTGAATAAGCTTATCTAATATCTTGAACCTAATTAATTCCTTGGGTGGATTTGTTCGCTCATTGAGCGGTAGACTCCTTTACCCTGGTGCTATCTATCCAATTTGTTTGGTGCCCTGTTTTTTTTCTGTAAAACTTTTGTGGTGTTTTTTATGTTGTCAGCGTTGTTTAGGGTGGTTTTCATCCAATGACTGGGCTGGCATGTCGTCATATGAGCGAAATGACCTATATGACTTACATGTACATGACAGCAGTAAAGCTCCAATCAAAAAAACAAACAAACAAATAAACAGCTTCGTCCATTGGTCTGGTTCACTGTCAAATAACCTCAACATAACATGTGGTCACATGATATTCAATCTTGTCTTGTCAGTAGAAAATTCATGACAAATTTAAACTACATTCATGTACATTTAACCCCAAATTTATAAGAAAAAAGTAGTTGAGAAGTGACACATTAATGCATTGAATGAAAATGGATGTAAATTTGTTTGTTAGAAATTGGCTTCTTTCTATCCTTCTAAAGTCTCACATGTAGATCTATCATCTTGAAATTAAAAACGGCTATGCATAAGTCGCATATTCACACACTTTCTCTTAATATAATCCATATTTCTTCCACAGTTATGAAGAATTGTGTTACCCCTAAAGTTGTGGGATTGATGAAGGTGATCATTACGTTTGTGTTTTTCGCCATCATCTGTAGTTTCTGTGCATTCTTGTTAGATCTGCTGGGACCTCTGAGACGGTCTTTAAAAATGATACGACGCAATGCAATGCTAAGTATAGTTACAGGTAAGAAAAAGAACATCAAGCCAATGTTTGGTATACACAACATATACTTGCTTCTTGTTAGTATGTTACCACACATTCAAAGGAGCATTTTAAAATGAACATATAGGCTGTGATGGTTCTGGGGAGCTTCTGTTGTCTTGGTCCTCTCTGAGCTAAGAGGAAGAAGGAAGTTGAATTACTGTGCCAACCTGAGAGTGTAATTGTCTGTTTGTTGCCAATGTCATCGTGTATTTTTCCTTTACCCATTGGGCTGGCATACACACACAATGTCAAACGAGTGTTAAATAACCTTAAGTATGACATGAAATGATAAATCCCAATAATAAAATGTATATATATATCCACCATAGTCAGATAACTGAGGGTCTTTCTTTTCCTGTTTAGTATTTTTCCACCAAACACTGACGGATCTACCCGTTGAGTATAAAGGAAATAAATAAGATATAGGTTAAGCTCCTCTTACACATGCCTGGTATCGATGTTGGTTTCTTTCCACCACTTTTAACACTGGCACCTCAGTCTAATTAGAGAAATATGAAAACATATAACATTTTTTCTTTTTTAGCTGTGATCTGTGTTGTTGTAAATGGTTTCACCTACTGGGTTACCACTGAAGTGGAAAGACTACAGCTGAGTACCAAATTAAAAACTGGAAGTAAAGTGGAGGTAAACTTTGACATCAGTTTTTATTTGGTGGCAGCTGCAGGGGGCGTAGCTGTTATCGCTACTGCTTGTAACTGTCTACGACAATATCCTGTTTACGAGGAGCCTCAGGGTGATGCACTATTGGATGATTTCCATGACACATCATCTTTATTGCCTCCTGGTGCAGATGCCTCCGCCTTATCACAGATGCCTCCACCTCCAGCCTACACCCCTTGATAACCTTCAGTACTGAATCAGAAGTCCTCTGACAGTAAGTTACATGTAATTATACTAAGAGTAGGCAATTTAGTGCATACAAGTGTATGCTACATGTACATATATGTAACAACTTCTTAAAAGACGATCCAAAGAACTTAATGGATTGTATCGATCTAATTAGTGTACAGTAGTTTACATACAGTGGGAAGTGAATTTTTACATTAACTGAACTTATTCCGTTCAAACTTTGGCTACTTTTGGATCTGATTAGTGTATAAATGTATATTTAGACAGATTTATTTGTCAATATGACTACAAGATATAACAAACCAACAATATTTGCATATTGACATACGTGTGTAAAAGTGAAAGTTTTAAGAAGGAAAGAAAATGGTTAACTAAAACATGTCATTTTTTATGATTTTAAAATAAGAGTTTAACTATATTGAAATACATACATAGTAAAATCATTTTTTCTAGATACCCGAGACAGTTCTTAAATTTCAACATATGTCATGTCTCTATTTCTAACTTACATCTAAGTACACATGGTAACTTAATG
This sequence comes from Katharina tunicata, assembly GCA_032466195.1. NCBI lineage: Eukaryota > Metazoa > Mollusca > Polyplacophora > Chitonida > Mopaliidae > Katharina > Katharina tunicata. Next base: position 2,494 of record JAVFBZ010182641.1, read on the forward strand.
AAAGGCTTTGTCATCCTCTGATAACACTTAATCAAATAAATAGTTTGTTAAGTCCGGTGTAAATGTATCAATGATAACTTTTCTTGCAATACATCACTCTGTTATGTCTGTTGAGTGTTTGACCATACACCAAGCTACGGAAGCCAGTTAGTGCCATGGATAATATTATTTTACAACAAAATCCTCGTAATTACAAGAAAAAAAATTGCAAATACAAGAATATTCTCGTAATTATGAGAATTAAATCTTGTATTTACGAGAATATAATTGTAATTAATAGAATAATATCTGGTATTAACCAAAAATTTTTTCGTAATTACGAGGATTTTTTTTGGAAAATAAAATTGTCCGTGGCACTAACTGGCTTCCGTACCAAGCACATCTTTTGTTTTTTGTTTTTTTACTTATTCTCAATAACACTGAATGATCATCTAGCTAGGGCATTGTGTTTGGAGATGATAGGCACATTTTTACACGAAAGTCGAGTGGGTTGTGGTGTCCTGTTTCCATCCAGGCAGTAAATGATCTTTGTTGTCATGTACATGTATGTGTTGCCAGTGTCTTTTAGGGAGGTTTTCTTCACCCACCCGCTGACACAGCTTAATTTTTTAATACAAATTATACAATGTAAGTGAAATTACCATAAGTACACAGGTATGGCATAACACGACAATCAAACTAGCAATACCATACTTCTAACCATATGTACATTGAACACGCCTGACAAAAGATGCAAATCATACAACCAAAACTTCTAGAGTTAAAAACAGGTATTGGGATATGTTTGGAAATAATGTAATTACAGACTTTGTGTCAACAGGAACTGGTGAAAACCAATTATACATGTATCAAGGAGTGATTTGAGTTAGTGTTATAAATTTAGTCAAGCCTGAGACAAGAGGAATGACTGAAGGAGGTTCTTCTTAATTTAGCACGGCCAATTTATTAGGAATAAATTTTAAATGAAATAGCCTTTTATGCGTTGTTGAACACAGTCAAAAAAATACCTCTCTCAAAATCAGGTCATTTCATCATTGTGAAAATTTGTTTAGTAAAACATGTGCAAATAACCTAAATAAAGAGGGCAAGCATAGGCTATATGCTTATCCTGGTCGTCATCAACCAGGACACATTTAGTAGACATTTAATTACGTTTTCCAAACAACATTTCAACCCACATGTAGGCTCAAATAGACGAGACATCTTATTGATAACTTGATAAGGCTTAAACATATGTAGGACATTATTTTGTTCCAGTTATGGCTGTTTGTATTACAAATTTCCTATTGATGTAACAGTTAAGTTCCCTTTGTATTGATGATATTATAAATTCCAAAATATGTTACCAAGTGCTAGAGACTTGTTTTAAATGTGAATAAATTAAAAAATGAAAGTTCTACAGGGTCTGAGGATTTTTTTTTTTACCCTTATGATTATTGCTGTAAATTTAGGGGTGTATTTAACCTTATTTGACATATGCAATGTATATGCTATTGTGATATATTTGAATTTGTATGCTCTGTTATTTTTTCAAACATCAAACTGTACTAACATATATTAAAATAATGATGTAAATTATAACTCTGTGTGATGAGTTAAAACCAACACAAATTATATGATGTCTTGACAAGTTGACGATCTAGATTAATTCATTTATTTTCCTCACAAAAGTCTTATCATTTGTGTAATTAACCTACCTTGATCGTTGTTAAATAACTATTTTATATAAATGTAACTTATGCAATTATGTTTGAGCTGTATTCAAATATGTTTTTTAGCCTTTCACTTGTGAAGAAAAATATAGAATTAATGAGAAAAATTATCTGAACTAATTATTTTATAATATTGGAATACAGGTATGCAGTTTTTCGTTTGACAGTTTTTTAACTAATCTTCAAAGGTCAACCAACCCATGGCTCAGTTATTTGAGTATTGCACTGCCCATTCCCTGTTAAGGTGTAAGTCCAAATCCCCTTGTCTAATTTACATAAAGGGGGGTGGGGGCGGGGGGTCATTGATAGCGAGACCACAGGGTGCGTTTTACAAAGTTTCCTCTAGGTTTTCCACTGTACACAAGAAGGCAAAATCTTCATTTAAGTGAAATTTAAGTACCTTTGAGTATGGCATTAAACACCAATCAAATAATTAAATGAATAAATTTAAAGTTAACCATTTCTTTTTTGTTGTTGAGAGATTTTCAAATCCCAATGCTTTCTAACTTTTCGGATTAAAAAAACATACAACAAACCAATTTGTCCAGTCCTTCAAAGAGAGTAGTTTTCTAATGTTTTTTTTTTTTAACTCTTCCTTGACAGCCAATATACTCAAGATTTATTTTAATCTTATATATTTTGCCAGTGATAATCTTAACAGGTTGTTTTTTTTTCCTCTCTTATTGCTGGAAGAAATAGTATAGAACTACATAAATTTGTGTTTAATATTGCAACAGAGAGTGACTAAGTTTGTATAAAGATGTACTTTAGAAATATATTGTAACTGCTAGAAGTCCTCACTTTACTTTCTCTATGAACATTTTAAAGGACAGATTATTTGGTCATGCCGGAAAACATTACAACACAGGCCTGCATCAGAATTGTGACTTTTTACTTTATCCATACATTGTATGTCAATAAGCCTAACCAGTTACCACATCACATTATCCTATAATGTATTTTTAGATTTAAAGTACCCCACCATAAACTTTAAAACTCATGTGTTTTATAAAACTAACTGAGATCTGAATTGGATGTTTTGTGTTTGATTTATCAACTGAATATCCATGTATGACGACCTCTGTTATTAGGAATCAAATACCTTTACTTTAGTGTGAGTTGAATTGATTTATGACTAATTGAACCCAACCAACTAAATTATTGGTTTTAGATTGGTATATTAATTATATAAAGCATGGAATTACATATTATTAAAAAGTTATTTAAATAAACATGCTCTATTTGAGATTTCTCAGCGTTGTAACTTTGGTGTACTTAACTGTGCATCAATATTAATTCTTTACAGTTAAGATGTCAAAGTTCAATTCTTCTTGGAATATCGTGCTTATATACATATTAAAACAAGACGGTCATACAGGCCCATATATATGAAGTTCAGTCACTAAATCACTTAATAAATGATAGCTGTAGCATTGCCGCTTGTTCCCATGTCTTAACTCTTGTTCTATTTAAGACATGTATCGATAAGCCACAGATCTTAAGTTTTCAATACTGAAATTGATTATATAATCAACTTTTTAATTTCTTATGTTGCTTTTGATGACACAGCTTGCATGGACAGCTACATGTAGGTTAGTTATAGTTGGCTCAATATTTTTCCTTTGCTTTATCATGTAAGATTAGAGGTCAGGGGGACCTTTTTATTCCAATACTGCACCTGTATAGAAATCTCATTCCATTGACATTCAAGAGGGAACGACCTACATTATTAGGCACACTGCCCGTAAATCATCAACTATATAGATCTTGTTTAATTTTTCAATGCAGCTTGTGAAAAGTCTATATTTACAGTTTATGTTTTCATTTGTTGCTATGTACTTTTATACCGGTTACTCGCATCGCCATGCCTGCCATCCTGGTCGTTATATATTTGATGTAAATTTCAGTTGATTGTTTATTTGTCCCAATGTACATGTCATATGTTGTGATAAGTTGAAAATCAATTGTGTTGTATTCATAACTGATATACATTATGTGCCTTTGTGAAGTTAACCAGTTATGTGTGAATAGATTTTTATTATATTGTGCTTTGTGTGTTTTTTCTTTTGCCCAGTCATCTGTAGATTGGGTCATATGACCTACCTGTGTCATACTAAATCCAGTGCAACCAACACAGACACAACAAAATCAACCTCTTCTATACCATAAACCTCAGGAAAATCAACCTGTTCTATATAATACCCTAAACCCTCAACAAAATTGACCTGTTATGTACCCTAAACCCCAACAAAATCGACCTGTTCTACACCTTAAAGCTAAAAAAAATTGACCTGTTCTACACCCTAAACCTCAACAAAATCGACCTGTTCTACACCCTACACCTCAACAAAATCAACCTGTTCTACACCCTGAACCTCAACAAAATCGACCGGTTCTACACCCTAAACCTCAACATGTAATACATTGAATTTATAAATGTTGATTTGGAGCTGAAACTTATATTTTCCGATAGTTTTAAAGTCTGAACCTAATTTTTTAAAATAAACATTGTGTTTTTACACTTCTTAGCCTTTGCTTAAGATTTTGGGTAAATCCGTATTTGTTACACTCCTTACATAGAGTATTTTGCAAGACTAGAAATTACTGGCTCTATGACCATGTACATGTAAAGGACAAGACCAGCGATTTTCAACCAGATTACAGGTTGGGTGGGAGCCTCCTGTGCCTTGATACTCTCTGAGCTAAGGGGCGCAGGATGGCGATTTGTTGTGGTGTCCTGTTTTGTAAAAGAAATGTAAATATTTTATCCTGTATTGCATGATGTCATCGTCGTTTACCGTGGTTTCCTTCACCGATTGGGTTGGCACGCCATCATATAAGTGAAATAACTTTGAGTACGGCGTAAAAACCCAATCAAACAAAGAAACAAATTGAAAATTTCACAAGGAAAATAATGAAATCTGTTTGAAAATAGGTGGTCTTGTCCTTCAATTGACACATTGAAATGTAGTCTTGTCATAATGTGATATCTGTTGCAGTTAAACACAAAGACATATGTGATTATTGTTGCCAGAATGACTGTTTCTCATATACATATTTAAGTCCTGTCTGTCGACAAGGAACCTTTTAGTTTGGATTTAGTATTCCTGTAGTCTGTCCCATTGCATTTGGGTTCGGTGCGACAGGGGCTGAGATGTAGATATTTTACTGCTGTATTTATTATGAAATAAAGATGTTAATATTTTTTAAATTAAACTTGCACAGCTATTGCTTTTTATTTAGTATCCTTACTAAGTATGTTGTAATATTCTTGACAATATCAGTTCAATGTTAATTTGATAAACTTTTATAGATCTCTAAGCTGCTCAAGCAATGTATGTAGAAAATCTGTATGAAATCACTAGTCTTAAATTTCGCTAGCTTCTTGCAGGTGGGTGGACAAGAGTTGGCTGTGCCCTGGTTCTCTCTGAGCTCAGCTTCATTAGGAAGCCAAATTATTGTGGTGTCCTGTTTGATTTGGTGTGTATGAATCTTGGTGGATCTGTGTTGCCAATGTCACTTAAGATTGTTTCCTCCATCTATTGGGACTGGATATGAGTGAAGTATAAATCTTAAATGACTTCAAACCCCTATCGAAAAACAAAGAAACAATTTGCTATCTTCTTTAAGTTTATTTAGTAGGGACGCGCTGTGGCTCCGTGGTTGATCATTGGACTACGGAGCCCCCTTAGCCATGTTAGCTGTACCCGGAATAGGTTCGATCCCCTCTGTGGACCTTACGTATTTAAGGGAAGTTTTCCGGTGGCTGCGGAGATCGCGGGTTGATTTTTACGAGTTTTTTTCCCCGGTTTTCCACCATACACCGGCAACGCAAATTAATAATTAATAATAAGTTGTTATATAGGTGAAGTAGTCTTCAGTACGACGTTAAACACCAATCAAACAAATCTTCAAGTTAAGTATAGTATGTGCGTAATTTAGCCAGTTACATGTACCAGCAAGAAGTTGTGGGTTTTCTAGGGTCTACTTGGGTTTTTAGAAACAAAAATGTGGTCCGATAACCTGTAGTAGTGAAAAAGTCCGGCAGATGTACGTGTAACATGACATCCATCAGATAAATGCAATCTAAAAACAGTTAAGTCTGAAATGTGGAAACCTTGATGTGTCATTGTCTTGCATGAGGGACCGCTTTTATCTGCAGCTGCTTTTATCACTCTCTTTATTGCTTTTAACTATATTTACATAGCTTATAACTAATCAGCGTGTATAAACGAAAAGGCTGCTAACGACTTAATGACTGAAGTTCTGTTTTATTCCAGGTCAGGCTATCACACAAACATCCCATTGAAAGGGACCTTTATTTACAATAATGACAAAAAATAATTTTGCAAGGCTAAAATAAAACAATTAGACAACTTCCTGTCTGTTAAATTTTCTTGTTACGAAATTGGAAAATCTTAATTGTAAGATTGTATACAATTCCCTAGAGATGTTGCACTGAAATTTTTTGAAGTCTTAAAAATCATTCTCCCTTTTTATATTTTACGATAAATTCCACTTCATTTGGAAATATTTCTTTAGTTTTTACATGGATATGGTCCATTTATTTAATGAATGGTGCCTATCATTTGGAGAAATGTAGAGAAAGAAAGTTTGCTTGCCTTCACTGAGAATCGAACACAGGTCTCTAATCACATTGGCTCAGGAATTTCGACCAAATAAAACTTAAATTATCTCCTGTTCAAGATAAATTCTCAGAGGCAACATTCTAAATAGATCTTAATCTCGAGTTGTTCTGGATAACCCGAAGACACATCTCTAGAAATGACTAGACATGTAACATGTAAACTGTGAAGCGAATATGCAAGACACACAGATATTTAGGTATAGGTTAAAATAAACACAACCTAAAAGAATATAGAATATTGAGGGCAGTTATGGGACATTATGTGAGATTGTTAAACATTATGTGAAGACATGGTAGCGCATTATGTAAACTGATTAAAGAAATTAAATATACCCGTATGTGTCGTGAATAATTTATCATTATGTTTTGTTTGTGTCCATTCCAAAGCAAAACTGCAAGTTATTCCCACAAGTGTACATTAAATTTTTGTCTCATTAAAAATTATCACTCTATGCAAAATGAAGTCGTTGGACATTTACGCCAAGACAATCGTTTGTACAATTATGTGTTTAGGGAAAATGGCCGAAAATAATAGACCAGTTTACCTCTTTTCAGAATTATTTTGTTTTCGTGTTAATTTTGTGTCTTTTTGTTAGGATCAAAATTCATGATTGCTATTATTTATCTTTATGTAGTAGATTTTGTTTTCCATTCTGTTGTAATCTCTATGTGTAAATAAAGAAAATTATTAAGCATATAACAAAATAAAAAAATACTGTTATTTGAAAAGAACCCAATATGTATGATAGCCTTGTTCACTTAATACTACCAAAGAAAATGTTTTATTTCAAATGACCCAGTGCTTGTAAAGATGTATATTTGTGCCTAATGTCAAAATAAAGTATAGTATTGAAAACTAAGCGAAGATGCTGCTTTCTGTCATACTTCCTGGTTTGGCGACCCCCGCTTTTCTCATTGAGTAAAGCACTGGTATTTCTAGATGCAGAGTTCTGTATCGTTACTAGACCACTACGTAATCATTATATTATTGTATCCCTTACTTCTGTGCTGGGGGACTTGTATGACTACGTTCCGGCACAGCGGGTGAAAGGAACCACACTCTACACCACTAGTATAATGGCAGCAACGTACCCAAAATTAGATGTCACAAAATTATGCTCTTAGGGATTACGTACTAGACTTATAATGGTACAGAACTCTGCATCTAATGTACTATTTGATTACCGTTATGGGCAAGGAATATACCACCAACGGTTGCTCCCATTGTATTAAATCTACCTTGCCGCAGAGGAATCACTTTCCTGTCAGTATTTTGTTTTTTGGAGGCATGCATCCATAAATTAGATATTTTGTGTTATCACTGAATCATATGAGGTAATTGAAGATACGAGGCTTTCGATTAATATCTCCCCCACATTTGTAGGTAAGGAAGTTCTGGCAAAATACTATAATGAGAATGGGTCAATTTGCTGTCACATCTGGGCCACGCTGTTTAGTACTGACGTTACTCCAAGTCAACCGTTATAAGCCGCTGTTACACGGACATCGAAACGGTAAACTAGACTGAGCCAGCTCTGATCCACATCAGGGCTGGCTTTTGCAGATCGCTAATTAATGAAGGTTAGCTGTTCACAGCCCTGTCAGCAAGCGTCCAGTGAATATTGGCACACTGCCAGCTAGCTTTAGCGAGCGGCTACAAAATGGAAAAACATTACGTCATTCCAATACAACGTCACGGCATTTCAAGAACGCCACCTGTAGGTGAACTAAACTGATGCGAATTAGTGTTTAACCATTAAATTTGGTGGGTTAAAAAAGGCGGACTATTCTGATCCGGATTAGATTTAGTGTACCTTTTTTTGTCCATGTAAACGGAAACACAAATCTGACACGGACCAGAGCCGGCTCAGACCCCCCAATTTTTGACCGTGTAAACGCGGCTATTGTTAATAGTCACATATACGGTCATTCGCCGCGGTAAGATCAAATACATGAGGTAAATGGTCTCCCCTATTTAGGTTGATTTCGAATGATGACATGATTTCTACTAGCTCGTACAAGCCTTGTACCATTGGATATTGTTTTTATTTCATTACAATTGCTTTAATGTATGCACAAACTTTACACTTGATAAAATGGAGGCACTCAAAATTATTGAAAAGCCCTTATTTTGGGTGGTTTTATTGAGCGAGGGTCCGTTTCTTAACTACCTTCACTAATTGGAGTGGGCTGCCGTTGCCATGTGAGTGACGTAACCTAACGTAAGACG
>JAVFBZ010182695.1:0-17697 GCA_032466195.1 Katharina tunicata
CTCTAGATCTACAAAAGCACAGAAGAGCTTACGCTTATCTAAAATAGTTATACTAATGATATTGTAGAGAACAAAAATGCAATCAATAGTGCTCCTTTCTTTTCTAAAACCGTACTGGAAATCAGTCAAGATAATAAATTATTCAGCCCAATCAGTTATTCTATTATTAAGAACAATTGAATATAGTGTAGCAAAGATACTGATAAGAGTTACTTCTCTATAATTATTTAGATTATCTTTGTCGCCCTTTTTATGAATGGAAACAATTACTCCCTTAGTCCACTCTGATGGATATATAGAGTTAATATATAAAACAATATCAATTTTCAAAATGAATGGAGCCAAGAAATCTTTACAAACCATAAATATTTCACTACATATGTTGTCTACCCCACTAGTTACTAGTTTGTTTTAATGCCAGTCATATTTTTGTTATGTGTCAAGCTTCTAATTGCCAATTAAACAATAAAACAAATATGCTTAACCCAGCTAGACTGACGCGATGAATTGTCGCATGCGTCCGGCGCAGGCCACCGTTAATTAGCTCATAAAGTTGTATCGAGGAAGTAGCTTTAAGCGATATATGGTAGACAAAGCCAGAGTCGTATCAGTTGTAGCCGCCGGCTTGGCAACAGGCATTAGACATATTCACATGCTTATAAAATATGTATCAATACACCGCAGTACTGGGCGGATGTTATTATTGACTGGCCACTTACCTTGTCCACTATTTTAATGATTGTGTTTTCTTGTGTTGCTTGTTACAGGTATGCACAACTCAGCCGCCTCCTGTTTTATCGTGGCTCTGATCGATCTGTTCGCTGCCATTGTTATTGGAGCTATTGGACTATCGCAGCGACAGGTCTCCGTGTGCATGGTCACAGGGGTTCTCTATGTTTTAGCAGGTATTGTAAAATAGAAATCCAAATAACATCTTTAATATAGTTTTTGTTTTGTTTTTTATTTATTTTATTGTTTTGGCTTGATGCGCTACGCCCTGTTCATTAATTTTACAGTATTTCACCAACAATCCACACTGTTTTTTGCGGCAGTTCCGACTGAAACCTTTACGACTAAAAGCATTCAAATATATTAATGCCTGGCGACTTCTCAAATGCAATTGTCCTCAAACAGAATAGCTTAACACATACAACATACAAGATAAATACCAATATTTTCTCTTTTTCTTCTATTTAAATTTTAATCAAAAACGGCCTGTTTTCGGTTTCTTATGCTCTCATCACCTCCTCCATGTTTTCCTTTTATGGCCAGTATACATGATTTTTCTCTTTTTGGATAAAACAAGTCTATCGTGACTTTATTCCCACATACCTGTTATATTCAAACGTGATATGTTTAAGTAATAATATGGCGAATAAACAAACAAATGGATAATCTCCAAATATTGCTCACGTCATATGCCTATTACGTTGATAAAATTATGAAGGATGTCAACGATTCATTAATTAATTGATTTGCGTTTAACGCCGTGCTCAAGGGTATTTCGCTTATATGACGGCGGTGTAGTATCGCATTACAAAGTGACAGTAACACAACCAAAAACATGTAAACTCACGTACCAGCTCTGTTGGAAAGATCATGTTCTTCCATTCCTGAGTATGGCGGCTTGAAGCATACTGCCCATAGCCAAAGGCCGGATGGCAACGAAATACATCTAGATATCTGTAGAAATGGCAGATAAGATTAGAAATACTTTTTTTTTAATGAAATATCCATTTATGCTTGGTTATCAATTGGGCTTTAACAATGCATTACTTTTTTTCCCTACAGCTGTATTTACTGTGTTTGGACTCGGGATATTCCACAGCAAAGATTACAACGAGAAATATGAATGCTATGCCTTGGACGAAATCCCTCAAGAGTTATGCCCAGCCCGTACCGTCACGATACTATGGTCTCTTCCATTGGGATGGGTTGGGGTTTCTTTTTCTCTCATAGCTTGTTCCATTTGGCTCTTCCTTGCTCGTGCCCTCCGTGTGATAAAAGCCAAAACCATGAGTTTCTAGATACTTAATTCTTCACACTATCAACAAAATATTTGAAGTACGAAGAAAAAAAACAATCAAACCAACAAACTAACATAAACATTTAAATGATTTTTAGGTAGGGCATTCATATGCCAGTGAACAAAGTAATAAAAAAAACACATCCACCTAATATGTCCTTCCATAAGTATTTAAAAATGTTGATCAAGCTAAACGCTGTATACTATAGCATAAGCCGGTTTCTTCCAGTCGGATGTTTGTAAACACATTATAGATTATGTCCAGATTATGTAATGACAATTCCGCGCTGACCAATACCAAGTGCAACTAATACTAATTGATTTAAAAAACATACACCATTAGCTTCATTTCGTTGAATAATGTTGTAAAAAGGTATTACGGCCTTTATTTAACACTAGAAGTCCAGTAGACCCTAACAAGAAGAATTCCCGTGTACATAATGTAAGCGACAATGGGTGGCTAGACTCATGTAATAAAGTATCATGTTACGTAGTACACAAGTAAACTCAATTTTGTCTGATGCACGATGAGGAATTTATTTTGTTGATAGCCGGTAAAGCGAAAGTGCAGAGTTGATAAACTCTATGTTAATGAGTCTAATGTTAATAAGAGGCCTCCTGTGTATATACGACAGGAACAAGATGGATCTTAAAGACTCGTGGAAACATTTTGAAAGTGACTATCTTTAATAAGCGGGTGGTGTCAGATACTGTTTGTAATACAAACACAAGTTAGAACCAATGGCGTATATGTTGGTCACTAACGGAAATTAACATAATGCTCCGCGAATATTTTGATTTATAGCCCTTCTCGTTTTACGTTTTTCCTTGTTGCGACATTTTACTGCTGCCAAGATCATCTTACAATCACTTTATAGGTCATTCTTTGAACCCTTGTGTGTCAGGCGGAAACCATAGACCCACCGATGTTCAGAGATCTGTCTTGTTATTGTCGTACGTAATAGATCTGGCGTAAATCTGATCGATGAGACAATAAGTTGATGCCATCATTATTGTCGTTGACATTATTTTCATAAGAGTTGCATACTCATATTTAACGGACTTCTGGTAAAACTAAAAGTTCAAGAACAAGTAAATGTAATACTGAAAAAATGCATGAAATGATACTACCTTGGTATATTGTAATTATATATAAATTTGTTGGTGGAATTCGATGTGAAAATTTTATTTTGTATTGCTCAAATTTCAAACAAACGAATAGTCATATAAAATTCTATAAGTCTGTGGAGTCTGTCTGAGTGATAATGAATGCTAGTTAGATCTCGATTAATTATATGTATCAACATGTCAACATACTCAGCGTATGGCCTTCTAACGTCAAGCAATTCTTAAATAGATCGCGAAGACGGGTTTTATGTGGCCTATTATAGGCTAGACTTGGGAAGACCCTCACGAATTATGACATAGTTCGACACTTTTCACACCCGTAACTTTCTTGCTCAAATTTAAGACACTTCCCAAATCTAGACTTTCGTATTTTTTTCATAACCAAAACTGTAGGGTTTAGTTTTTTAAGAATTAATTTATTTTTTCAGCAAACAATTTCATACGTTCAGCTCTTACAGGTTATTGAGTTATCGTTCCGATATGTCTACCTTATTGCGTATAGGAAAATATGCCTATCCAATTATAACCAAATTGCGGGCGCTTATGTTTCATTTTAGTTCTCAAACGGTATAAAGCCAACAGTCTGGCGTGTCTAATTTAAAAACAAAACATCATTTTAGCCTATAAGATTTGCAAAAGAATGTTAAATGAATAAATAATTTACTTTATTACTATCGTTATTTACTATCGAATCAGGCTATTTAAAAATACGAATGGAAAAGTTATTTTTGTGTTGAAAACGACATAATTATTACAAATTAAGGTTTCGTTACACTCGTTGAAACTTTAAATATATAGCTTTAAATCTGAAATAGAACATCAGTGAAGTGCTTTTAATATTTATTAAAATCTATGTAATACATTTCTTACACTTGTCAAATATTCTTGTATTTATACTTTACACGTGAAACCATTGTTATAGATCTGGAGTTTGTCATTGTTTATATCTGCTTGTTTTAATGAAAGTTTTACTGTGATATACATATGCATCAAGTTCATGATGGAGTAAAATTATTATGTCTGCTGCTAACGAAATTGTAATGTTATATTATTATTTAATTTCATTTTGTCGACAACTTTGTTATATTATACTCCAGTTATTCTATTTTTCTATTCAAAAGTGATGCAAGATGTCTCCGACGCTCTATGTGAAAAGGTGTCTCACTAAACTGACGAATCTTCCATTAGTTTTTGGAATTCACTTTGTGCGAAAGTCATTGGTCTTTGTCAAATATACACATGTACGTGTAATTGAATAAAGCTCTGTTCTTCAACATGTATGCGTCTTATGTACTGAGCTATATTGACAGTGGGTAGAGAATTTGTAATTGCCGCCACAAGTGCTTCCATCCTAGGGTTTTGTTTTGTGAAAACTGAGATTATTTATTGTCATTTTGGGGTATTCCTAAGAAAATTCATCTAATTTTCACCCTCAAAACGCCGGGTAAGGAAGTTCTTCTTTGTAAACCTTTCTTCGTCATAAATAAAACATTCTAAGTATATCGATGTCCACATATTTAAACATTTATTAGTCATGGACCACATGTTTATTTGGATTAGTAATATTTGTCTGCCAAGCAATGAGGAGTTGCATGTGTAAACGTACTCTTGCCAGCTACCAAATTGAGATGATAAAGCTAAATGCATGGTAGTTACTATCATAGTCCATTTTAATACTTGTAGATTTGGCATTTATCTATTATTCATGGAAAAATCGGCAAAATAACTGCAAATGGAAACGTCTGTTTTTACTAAGGGGTTTGATCAACAAATGCCAAACCAAAATGTACTGTGATGTTTAATCAAAGTTGTCTTGATATGCCTCGCATGCTAACATTCCGGTATTGCAACATTAGTTATATGTAATGGACGAAGTATTTATGGTATTTCTGCTCAGAAAACCCTTTATAAATGTTTAACATTCATATACAGTTACTGAGCTTACTAAATTAGGATCGTACCCTTTACGAGACTGAGATGAATACCAACACCAAGCGACTTTCGTTGGTGTTGTAGTAATGTTTCCGTCAAAAAGTGCGCTCGAGGATGAATCGTGTAAAATTTAATACGAACTGATTAAGAATTAAACAGGGGGTAAAAGTTGTTGCTGGACTGATTCAATTTGAAGTCAGTTATTTGCAGCAAAAATTGTCTAAAATCGTTTGTTTATGCCTCGAAATCTTATATAAACCTACAAATCAGCTGCATATAGGCCCAGAACAAAATCGTCAGTTAATACATGAGGGCCAAAGGCTCGACTGAAGGGAGAATGGTTTAATTCTTTATTTTAGGTTGTTACTGAGTATAAGAGTTGTAAAAAGGTGCTTAGTCCATATACATCTATGTACTATATCGGCAAAACCTCGCGGGATTTCTCGTTATTTTGCTGTCATCAATAAGCTCGGCTGTGATAGTTGTATGAATATGTCTGAAAATCTTACATTTTGTTCGCCAGCAGCCTATTTTCTGCCGTATGCACAATAAACACATAAGCCAACATGTAGTATTCAAGCGAATTTCATATGGCTTTAGGTGCACAATGTTTAGTAAAGGAGTAAATTGAGTTATGAATGTAAAACTCTGGAATCTTTGACATAGGCAGTTTTACCCACCGGTTGTGAAAAAGTTTCGGCCAAAATGGCGATGATCGGGTCACGTCCGGGATGATGTGCGCAACACATTCGATGACTTCCGAGTGTATGTTTACTACTACATTCTCTACTCGAGGTATCTATCCTTACAGTCCCTGACAGTCTTTTACCTTTGTCGACGTATCAAATTTTTTACAAGACTCTTGTATAAACGTACTTCAACACCATAGGGCAATTATTTGAAAGCAGAAATTCCCTCTTTGTGAAATGTCAAATTGTTCTGCAACAACATTACACTTTAAGATCATACAATTTTGGGATAAAACAATTTCTAAATGCGCACTATTTACTTGAGCGAAAAACTTCTTTTCCATTAATAGTATACCAATATATTTACGGGAAAGTGGTCATGTGATAAGTGTTTGGGACTTATCTTTAGACGTTGACAGAGATAGAAATTCTAAAATAGAGAATCAAATCATTCTCACTACCGCCGAGTCTTTGGTATTCTTCTCAATATGGAGAAAGGTAGGTTCCTCTTTTAGTATGAGAGATAGAAGTGAGTGTAAGGGGCAACAACTCTGGTAGAGATTAATTGGTACTACTATATGATTATCTCCCTTGAAAACTGAGTAGTATCTCATTTCGTAATGAAAGTTACGTCGTGTAATATAGAATGACGACATTAAACTTTCGAGCATATTTCTAAATGTGCACTATTTATTTTAGCGGAAAACTTCTCTTCTATTTGGACGTTCGGTTGCAATAAATTATATTCCAAGTGGAGAGAGTGGTTTCATCATGTAAAGCAATATCACAAGAATTTGTGGTATTTGTAAACACGTGGCCTTTTACGTGTGGCACGAGCAATGCCTTTATCTCCATCAAGATCCATCAAAAGTGTTTCTTTGCTCGCGCATTTGGTGTATATTCCTAAATCACATTTATCCTTACCGGGCTGTAAGCTATAGAAACAAAGTCGATTTGATACACATCGAAATCAGAAGTTTTATTCACATTGATGCCTCAATATCTTTCCGATTATCAATGAATGCTCTTTTCAAAAGGATACATGGTGTAAGTTTTAAAAATGCGCTACAGATTTCGTCAAATTCAGCATCAAGTATAATGTTGAATCTTAAAGGTAACTGTTGTTTAATACAACACATAGAATGAAGAGGTGTAGCCAAACGATGCCGAAAAACAACAATAGACATTAGTTTTAATATTTGCCAACATATAACTTCGTCCTTGCCAAATGTTTATACAGTCATCCAGATTTATAGATTGTAAGACAGACTGAGGTTAATGCTGGACGACAGGTGGGTCCAACGTGCTCTTAGCCGAGTTTTACAAGACGGTCATATGACGACTTTGGCGGTTTACCAAAAAATTGGCTTTCGTCGACATGGTCCCATTTTAATTATTAATTATACTTGAGCTGTTAATGGTGAAATGCAATATGAAATCGTAGTTTCATTAAGATTTAAAAAATATCACAGTCAGCACTTATACTATATCTGCGAAAATGTGGAAAACGAAAGATTGGCCATATTTAAGGCAGACGAATGGGACACCTTAGTCACACAAGTACAGGTTTTAAACACGTTTGACTGATATGTCACGCCTTGCTCCATGGTATTTTACTTATACGACGGAAGGGTATTTCTGTAACGAACACCTCCATAAATAGAAGATAGTGGTCAACAGTCAAGCCGCTTGTATTTAAGTTATCTTTTATTCCAAAATCGTTTGGAGCGAATTAATACTACATTTGTAACAGTATAAACACGAGCAAAACATTCTTTCCTGAAGGGTAGGCAACTGTGCTTCGAACTGGATCCTGGATCTACAACAGTTTTATCGAAATAATACCGTGCTCTTTTTATCTATAACGTTGCTTTTTGTTTGATTGTGTGTCTTAAGCTTTTGGTGTGTGTAAGTGGTATTCACTGTGTACCATTGGTCATATTCAAAGTCAAGAATCATTGAATATTTTAAATGTCTGTCACAAATCAAACACATCCAAGTTTTTCGCGATAACCTTTGGGAGCAAACATTTAGTTTATGTCGTATTGCGTGTTAGAGTCTATGTATACATTGGTTTGTTATCTCTGAATATTCTGTGTTGTTCAAGGAACATTACCTGGGTGTCCTGGAGCAACATGGTTTTATCGCCTGAAAAGAAGACGACAACTATAAAAAGCGTTAGTAATTAAGACACGCCCATTTACCCATTTACATTTAGTCAACAATGGAAGCAAATAATGTTATGGCATATCTACTGAACTCTGAAAAACGAAGGTGCATGTATATCATTATCATTGCAAAATTATCACAACAGTAAACACAATTTACATATATTTATAATCTTGGTTAACAACGCTTAACCTCATGGGTAGATATGTGTAGCTGCCGTGTAAGCATGTTTACAAAACAAACATATGAAAACATTAAAACAAAACGATTTGGGCATACAGGAGCGTTGTGTCGTGATAGTTGCTGTGCAACGTTATTTCGTTCAACCCAAATATTAATAATGTATGTATTTGTATTGTGTCGTGTCGTTTTAGTTATACAGCGTTATCTCAATAAACCAAAATATTAATAATTTATGTATATTGACAAAAAACATCACGCCATGATACAGATGTGTTGGTGGTTATGATGGATTTTATGTAACACTTAATTAATAAATTAATAAGCTGTATGCACCTGTATTACAACAGTGTAATTTACTACTTGGAGAAAGCCCATGAATTAAAGGAAGATAAAGCTTATGATTAACCCATACTTTTATCCACAGAATGTTGGCATAAAGTGAAAATAGCGGTAAAGTTATTTTAATCAGTGGACCATAACTTTACAACACTTAGTCAAAAGTGTAAGATTATTATCACAATGTGTCAGATATGCTTTACTCTGAGGAAACAGCAATCCGTGTACGTGTCAGAGGTACCAAACTCTCTTGTGCGAGGCCTCTGTTTTGCACACTGTGGCATTGTAAAGCAGAGGGCATGTTAAAATTTTCTATAAATAAGGCGACAGAAAAACCTGCACTATATTATACTTGCTTTCGGATATATTCTAACACATTCAGGTACAAAATCAGACATTCATTTAACACCTGGGTATACATGTAGCAGATAATCAGTTTTGACAGCAACTTGTTCATGCCAAGTAGAACTTTAATCCCATATTTTACAAAGAGTAAAGTTGGATCACCGCGACTGGTAATCCCCCAGGAACACCATAAAACCATATCAGCTAGAGTAGCAAGTTTGACACCTAACACAACTATACAAAACTTAAGGTTAGCGCGCTATTTCAATAACCCAATAACTAATACAGGAGAATAAGCCCCACATTCCTGCACCATAGTTGAGAATAGGTAGAATAAGGTCACCACAATTATCTAGTCGATGACTTGTCATGTTTTTAAGGTTTGTACAAGTACTTCTGTAAAATAAAAATGCCTTGGTTTGGCCAGATACTGCGACATTTGCGTTTGTAAAAGAACAACCACTTGAGATTTCAAGATTGCTATAATCAATCTGAAAGTTAATATTTTGTAAAATCTTCCTAGCATTACGAAATATCAAATTCCTTTTCAGACGGTTTCTTTCTAGCAAGCTTAAACCGTGTTATAAAACAAGCAATAAAACAATTGTACATAATTATGCAATGTAACTTTACATCCAGGTTAAAACAATATCTACAAGATCATTAAAATACATGTAAATGAATGAAAACGAAGATAAACATTCTCCTTGTCGAACACCGGTATAGTTCAATAAATTCTCTAAATAGACATGTGTGTAAAATGTGGCAAAAATCGTCCCAGCGGCAATATTGCTAGATGACATACGTTTTCTTTAACAAAGTTATAATAACCTTGCCCCCGAAACCTAGAAATTCGAAGAAATTGTCATAAGACATGTGCTCGAAGTTTGGTGAAACGCGAACGTGATGACAATTTTTTCTTTAAAATATGTTAAATGATCTTGATCTTGATTCCAGCACCCGGAAATTCTAACTTGTTCAAGGCACTATCACAATAGACATGCGTGTGAAGGTAAATAAAATTGACTTGGGGTTAGGCCGCTAGATTGATGACAAACAAAAAGACATAGAAACATAACTCTACGCATTAACATAAGTCCATAAACTATACGTATGCAACTTCCATATACATAAAGTCCACGGATAGGCTAATTTTAAGACGCGGCCCTGATGCTGATGGAAAGTGAACATTTCTAATGCACATAAGCAATATGTGGTTCAATCACATTGGTCAGTTTCAGGATACTAATGTGGGAGTAATAATAAGACGATTGACGTGATAACACCTTTCCTAGACTGTAGTTTAAGCATTCTTTCTCCGGCAACAACCTTCAAATATATCAGTTCCTTAAACAATTTTCCGCCAGTGTTCGGATAAAGATTGATGCGTTTGTTTTGACGACTGTTGTCATTGTCGATGGTAACATTTGGGGTACATGTTTAGGACACAACCATCCATCTGACCAGTCATATGGAATAATAGATGCCACACATCAGCCCTCTCTGCGGAAAAAGTACTTTCCCCCGTCGGCTCTTGTCGATGTTGGTTTCCTTTTCATCAATTGTTCAATCCAATTTTATCAAATAACTCGTTCCGAAGTACATGTCTGTTAAATGTATTACAACTAACGTATATTGACGTATATATAACTAACGTGATTTAAAGTACAAAGCAAGACGCAAATGTACTGAAAATATGATTGAACTTTGATGTTTTAATGAACAGGAGCCCTTCTAAATGAACACAACAGTAATCTTTATTATTCCACTTATGGTTGTGTGTGTCCTACGATAATCCCTCCTCTGTCTCCAAAACGTTCATTTAATGCATTTAAAACACCTTTTAATACACAAATTATACCAATTAACTGTCTACACGACCTGGCTTACAATGAAGACTTTTGCGCCGTACGGATCAAACACATAGAACTAACTCGAGGCAATTCTTTTTCAAGAAGTAATTCACAGAATGTGTACCTAGAAAATGTAGATAGAAGGCGTAAATTATATTAATTGTATATAATCCTCGAATATTGTCTTTATTGATCGTGATGATCTTACAGATTAAATGATGATAAAACAGCCTTTTCAATGTTAAAAATAATTGATGCAAATTGAAAATCATTATTTATCTTGAATGCCGTTATTATAGGTCGTCATGATAACTTAAAGGAGATTAACTTAAACTGCTTTAGGGGCATATTAAAAGAGTGTTTAATGTGGATGACCTTGTATTGTATTGTTTGAAGATCGATCATATACCAATGCAGATGCAGTGTCAGAAGTATCTCTCTTACGATATTTCATAATGTTTTACATTTATAGGACGGAGAGTGACAGTGAGTTAGTATTAGAACAATTGTC
This sequence comes from Katharina tunicata, assembly GCA_032466195.1. Taxonomy (NCBI): domain Eukaryota; kingdom Metazoa; phylum Mollusca; class Polyplacophora; order Chitonida; family Mopaliidae; genus Katharina; species Katharina tunicata. The sequence continues at coordinate 11,173 of JAVFBZ010182695.1, forward strand.
GCTTCTTACAATCAGGAGGAAACTGGTCCATTATGGTAACTTGTGTAACAGTCCCACCAAATAAATGAAAAAAAAACTGAATTTATATTTTCCATACCACCCAAGTTTTAATATAGTCAGGATTTAACAATACTCACACCTAATTGGCAAAAAACAACTTTCAAAACGGATTGTCGCCATCTTGAATTTCGCGTTAGGTATATGGTACAGTGATTGTCAAAAAGATTAAATAATTTATTTAATCAAGCGATTTGATGACATACAAGTTATACAGGATCAAATGAAGCGTTTATTTATTTGCTAAGGTTATATTTTGTTCATAAAATCATACGAACTGAATCCCGTTCGTTGGGGGTGATCGTTCTGTAAAGGTAACTCTCTGTCACTCTCGGCCCTATAAATATCAAAGATAAATAAATGTGGTAGAAGAGATATTTCTGCTACATTTGTATAAAACGGTCCGTTGATTCACTTAGGTGACGGACCTGGTATGTAGAGACTGGGCATTTAGAATATAGCTGTGAACGTCGGAGCGAGACTGCTGACGCTTGACCTGATTAATCGACCTATGAAGGAAGTCAACTCTTTCATGTGACTTGATTCTCTTGTAGCATTGGTCATTTCGACGAAATGTTATGCTAATTAGTTTTATTTTATTTCTTAGTTTTATTTGCTGTTACCTGCTCTGTGTCGATTTTTATTGGCGTGAAATGCAATTGATGTCCTATGGGATACGTCTATCTACATGCGATAAAATTAGTACATGCAGCGGTAAATATACCCCTAATGGGCTAACAAATGGCTTGTCATTACACAAAAGCCGATAGCCGAAGAAGACGGAAGGTACCAGAGATATGCGATATTTAACAAGAATGACTTCTGGTACTAATGCAACTAAAGCAATTTTTTTTACCTTTCAATAGTTAACTTGGGGGACAAGAGCAGCTCAATTCTAGTATTTGGAAAGACAAATAGACCGTGTCACATTTATAACCGAGAAAGCATAACGGTTAATTACTTAACAAAAGAGTTGGTAAAGATAATTCAACGGAGATACTCACTTATTCAAGTGATTTTTGCGTGCCTAATATCGAGTGGAGTAGACGCGATGCCTGCGTGCTGATGATGCTCATGTAGGTTATTTATGGATGATTTCTGCACCGAATACGGTAAGTTCCTTCTCTTTTGACGGCCTTAGAGTTATACCCAGATTTATTCTTCTTCTCACATTTCGATTATAGCGAAATATAAAATACGACAGTCAAAACATTTGACCTATTTTAAGCCGTGCAGATCATTGAGATCAGAATATGAATATACGGTTTATATACTAACAGATTCTAAATCTTCACATAAGATGAAGCACTGTTTTGCGAGGTCTTGTTTTGGTATAACGTTTTGGGGTAATACGAAATGAAATTGTCTCATCTACATTTGGTCACTTCAGAGGTCTAAGAACATCTCCTGTTTCTACACATTCAGCACGTCTCTATTTTACTTAAACTAACATATAGCACAGGTATATTTCAATGTTTGGCCTAACTACAGTAAGTCTGATGTTTTGGATCTACCTAATGTAGGTAGCTCCTTCTGTGTTACGCTACATTCCAAGCTTGAATTTAATTCGTTTACAAGTTATTGTGATTACAACACATACACGTCTCAGTATTGTAAAATGTTCAAATGCGGCCATATTTGTATCAGGAATTAGGTCGAATGCAGCCCCACCCTTGGTCTGAGCTTCAGAAAGCTTCTTTTAAGATTTAATCTAACCGGTGAATTCATTATTAATTTATCACGTTCACAACAAATACATACATGTAGGTACTGTAAAATACGCAAGGGTGGCTGTATTGGTTTGCGAAATTTGGCAGAATGTAATCCCATCCACCATCTTAACAGGATGAAGCTACAATCCAAGCTTAAGATAATCTGCTATTTTGTTTTCAAGTTAATGTTTACAAGAAAACAACACATGCAGATCTGAATATTGCAAACGTCAGTGGCATTCCGACAAAGATTCATAGCCAAGCGGCAATGATCTGATTTGATCCACCATAGTAATATGCGTGATTTGTATTGTGATTGTAAGGTGACAGTTTAAGCCACTCGGAAGCCTTCGAATGTACTGCGCACATCATCTCGGACGTGATACGATCAACGCAATTTTGGCCGGAACTTTTTCACGGCCTGTGGATCAAACTCCCAATGTAGACAGATTCCACAGTTTCCATTTGTTTTACATTCAGAACATAATTTAATCTTCAACTACATATTGTCCATGTTGTGAAGCGCCTGAATATATACAGTCATTTCAATTTTAGTATGCATATCGTGATGAATAACCTAAGACAACGTCGTTTAAAGATAGCTTTAGGCTTAACCAATTACATTTTTGTTGCTATTCGCTGATTGGATGTGAGATTTCAAAGGACCAAGAAGAACAGAAAGCATTAAGTTTAAGTATTTTTTAGGCACAATTTAGTTTCGGGTATTTTTATTTTTTTAATAAATTATATTTATTTCGGCATTCTTAGACGACATTGGATATTACCACGTGAGTTATTCTTGTTGTGCTCTGGATATTAAATGTGTGTTGATCCATTTTCTTTATTCGCAATCGGTTGCATTGGTCCACGGTTACCATCTCAATTTAAATTTAATTAAACGGGATATCTTAGATCTTGCAGTTGCGGAATTGTATAACACGCTTCCACTAAATCTAACATATAGGTCCGTAACATGCATATAAAGTCATATGAAATTCGTTTGATTGTCCTACATTTTCTTACGTGTTCATTGTCCATACGGCAGTAAAAAGGCTTCCTGCGAACAAACTGTACCATTTTGCTACATATCCATACACCTATCACGGCCGAACTAAGTGATGACAGCGAAATCTCGCGAGGTTTTGCCTTTTGCAGTTTAAGCTGAAGAATACCTGCTGAACTCTGACCTAAAATATTAATACAAATATAACGACTAAGATGGATTTTTAACATAAAATATTGATAAGCGACGTTTCGGCCTAGATGCTAAGGCGGTTTTCAATCAGTGAATGTTCTTAGTATGTAGGCCAAAACGTCGCTTATATTCCCAGATATACCCAGAAGTTGAAAATCCATCTTAATCGTCATGTTTTTGTTATGTACCCAGCTTCTAAATGCCGCTTAAACAAGACAAAAATATTAAGATGGGTTTTGGCTTAACTGCAAGTTGGTACCGCAGGCCAAGAGGCGCATGAGAGGGCTCGCACGCAAACTAAGATTGTGAAACCTAAGCAAGCTGGATTTTATTGCAGACAAAATTCATTTCCTTTTGATATACCCATTATATGAATATTGACGACACAATTTCTTACCCGCCAAATTCATAACTTATCCGTTAGGGTCAATCTGCTTATAGCAAACAAATCGGTAAATGTTCTGAAACAAACAGGGCTATTCTGTGCAACGGACCATGGTTGTTTGTAAGTCTATTTTATATGTTATACATGTACAATTGTATTCGAGTCTGAGGTCACAAATACAAATAAACCATTATTATAACAAGCCTTGACGGATTCTGCATCTCAAATTAGATTAAACAGCTTCACAATTGATATAGCCACCAATCATGTGATGCGGTATTCACAGACTCGGCTTGTCGCGTTAAAAACTTTCCACTGCCTGTTTAAGCTTTTACAGAGGCAGCCGTAAACATAAACTTGCGAAAAAAATTCAAAAGGACCGCCTCAAAAACTAAAACAGGAATATAATGTGATATAGTGTTTCTTTCCTGAATATTCACAGTCAATTTGATGAAATAAAGTTTCATGAAATAGTTTCATAAATCGTACAAGGCCGAAAGTGTTCTTTGAAGTTCTGGAGTCGGTAGAACTGTGGTTACAGTCGTGTTACGTCGATGATATTAATGGCGTAACATACTGTATACATTTATTTGGAAACATTTTATACATTCTAGTGAACAGTATTTGTTCATGTATAACCGTTATTACTGAATATAGGTCCAACCACAATAAGCCACGATTATCCAGTTATGTCCAGACTAATGCGCTTATTTATGGTTAAAGACCACTTGACAACCCATGTTATTAATTGAACAGTTGACTGGTAACTGGCGAGTCCCTCATATCAGGTATTTGGTTTGTTGTACTTTTTAAGCGGCGGAATTCAGCTTCTGTTAGTAATTCTATCAGTACGACCATGAAGGATAAGATGACAATAATACCATAGGCAATGAACATCCTTCTCATTGTCTCTAAGGGGACCTCCTTGGATTTTTTGTCTAGATCAGAATGTGAACAATTGTAGGTCGGATTCAGCCATTTGTTTTCCCATACTTTAATAAGTCCTGACTCCACCAGGCTTGCAATACTGCGTAAAAAGAAGGAAAAACACGCATTATAACGAAACTGAGCTTAGCTTAAAACAGCAAAGTAAAAATCTCTCGTTACAGTTTGGGAAGGTATTCTATTATTAAACATAATACATTGTGCATAAAGCGGATTGTCCAAGAGAGTTCATTTGCTGCCATAAGTATTTGTATCGAGTTTCATGGTTATTATTGTGGGCAAGTAAAAGAGGGAGTGGTCAATTGAAATAGTCGCAAGTTCATGTTACAAATTACGTGGACTAGTACTGGGATATACGTACTGCTGTAGAAATTCCATGGTCCTTCTGATGTATGTGTAGGTATAGTGACAGCTAAGTGATATAGACGAGCGAAAGTTTTACTTACTTTATATTAAAGGCTTCCAAATGTGGCGAATCCTTCCGCAAAACAAAGGAATAGGAGCCACTTGAGAATTTCTCATCTGCTAACCGTGTTTTCCCACATGTTCGACCTGCATGGAATAGAAGTAATCCCCGACCTGCGATATAGACGGCCTTTCCTGCTTCCACTAATTCGATAGCTCCCGCTGTGGACTTGGCAGCCACTTTCCGTGCATTAATTTTTTTATAAATTTCATTTTCTGTATCCTGAAAATAATAGTGTTTAATTAAAAACAATTTGATCTGTATTACATAACTACTCATAACTTCGATGTTTACATGCCGGTAAACAAGTATTGATATTATACTGTAATCTACATCAGGCCTAAAACAAGAAGATTATCGAACAGGTCCTCCGGCATATATAAGCAGTATTATGTGTGTTCAATCAATACATGTTTCATGATCACTCGTCCAATTTCTTGTTCAAAACATATACAGATTTGAATATTGCAAAATACACGATGGTTGCCATATTGGTAGTATCCTTGAAGAAAGTCTGTAGGTACACGTGTAATCAGTTTATTAATATTAAGTCATGGTGTTCAAAACAGATATGAGAGAATATTTGCAAAATGCGCAACGGTTCTTATATTGGTGTTTGGAATTAGTGGAATGCTATCCCATCAATCGTCTGAGCTGAGATAATCAGTTAATCTATTTGAAAGTTATGATCTTCTCACACATATATACGTACGATTTCTGTACCATACACAATGTCGGCCATATGTGTGTGTAGATTTGGTGGAATGCTGTCACGCCCATCATTTTAACTGGAGGAAGCTACATTCCAAATTTAAAATTAATCTGCGAGTTTATATTCAATTTATCATTTTTAGAAAATATATAGCGGCCTATTGGGGTGCGAAAGTTGGTGGAACGAATCACAGTCTGAGTCTCGCTCCAAAAAATGTGTCTGCAGACAAAACGTTGGAAATTCAAATTTAGAATACTATGAAGTCTTACACTTAGAGATGTAGCTTATTACGCATTACATCTAAGCTGGTCTGTCATACCGTCATTGTCAATAAAGTTAAGTCAATTACTTGATTCTAGCTTTCCATCTAACTTACTATACCCATGAAAGTTTATGAAGACAGTTACCTCAAACACGGTCCATGCGCTTGATCCAAATGGTACAAGAACTGTGAAGTCTTCATTATTAGCCAGGTCTTGTAGACTGTTAATTGGTATGGTCGGAGTTTTTACTGTTAGTACTGCGGCCTGGTGGCCGGTATAAATGGCTACAACAAGTACAGAAAACAACAACCAAAATCTCAGCAAACATCGGGCAGACAAAGATGAAGGATACAATGCAGGACCTTAAAATTATAAAATAGACGTTTGATTGACAGATTTTCTGAGACGGTGCTCTTAATGGCATGTTTAATTTCATAACATTAACTCGTGATTGGCTGATTCTGGTCGATCAGTTTGTAAAAGGAGGAGCCAGTTGGGAGCGTTTTATAGAAATGCCCTAGAAAATCATGATCACAAAGATTAATATTTAGACATTCTGTCCCTGAATGGGAGAGAACGTAGGAACACAAAATATTCGCCCTGTGTTGGTTTTTCAACCAGTGTGTTGTCAATAGTGGTATCATAACCTCACCCAGTACTAAGATATCATTGGGACTGGGAGTTGTAAAACAGAACAAATATACCTTGTCCACAAAGGCAGCTAATAGCAAGCATCCAATATTCCAAAGGACTTGTTAGTTCGCGTTCTCTTTGGTGACGATATCCCACA
>JAVFBZ010182695.1:17797-32674 GCA_032466195.1 Katharina tunicata
CATCCATAGGAAAGCGGCTGTTGTCAGCATAAACACTACAATAGTGATCCACACACTCAAGGAGAATGGCTTCAGGAACTGGAATATTTGCGTGGATTCACCAGCTGCTGGCGAAAGGATCCCTAAACTATGTTCTAAAAACGGTGTTGTATAGTCTACGATGTGTTAAGGCAAATGCCCCAGCTGCCAAATCAACTTCCTGTGAATGACAAATGACTGATATTGTTACAGCTACTGCAAGTAGTTTCGGATGTCGAAGCACTGCAACAACTCCTTTGAAAGACAACGAACTTCAAGTTTCGGGTCAAAATATTTTTCAAGTGAAAGCATCATCAAATATTCATCATGTTTCACAATTATATAACAATAAACAATCTATATCAACAATCTATAATCTGCTATAAACAATCTTAGGGATTATCAGGTGAAACCCCAAATCCGTGAGAGAAGACATAGAGTTATCGAACATGTCCTGGATATTGTTAAACAGCAGTTGACAGCCCAGACATTTCCAATAGCCAAATTTCGGGTTGATGGTCAAACCTTTCATACATGTATTCTAGCAATGCTTATCCTATTACAACCAATTCCAGCCTCATTTTCATTCGGGGATCCCTAAAATATGAAGTTAGAATAGGCATTCAGACCTGTAGCCTACTACCTGTAGCAATATTTACCTCATTTACAGTCAATTTCATTATTCCGGTTGAGGGACCGTTAACGGTCGGGGATCCATAACTATGAAGCTAGAATTGATAGTCTTGCCATTATTTTTCTAACAATACTTACCCTATTTACAATCAATCCCATCATTCCGTTCCAGGAACCGTTACCCGTCGGAGATCCATAAAGGTTATCTGCAGGTTCCAAGTACTCAACTCTGTGAGAAATTAAAAAAAACATTCGTTATGAATATCCATGACATTTAAAGAGCATGTGTGAATAGGTATTTTTCTGTGTGAACAACCGTGTTACGTGTTGTGGCATCCCATAGTTAGACAAGCGATATTGAATGGGAATATAAACCAACGTGTAATCAGTCCAGCATAACACAATTTTGAAAAGACACCCTAACCCTCTCTCTATTATTTGCCGTGTGCTACTATACTTTAAAACGTAGACAGCAGAATGTCTTAAGTCTAAGTTTACCTAAATAAAATTGCTCAGTCGAGATTCATAACAATAGTATTGCTGCCGTGGTGTAGGCTCTAAAGTGTTTGTCCGAATTTGTTTTAACGAAGCTTTCGTTCTTCTGAGGTGTACGTTGCACTAGCAATTGATATCCCATGACGCCAAAATCTGACACTTTTTTCCATATCACAGGGTGTATCACATATGTTTTAAAATGAAGTCACATCGGTTTTCACTAACTTATTTCGATGCAAGATAATGTTCAATCGGCCAATCGTTCGTGTTTTGTTTGTTTATTTAGTCCTATCATCATAAAGGTTAAAATAAATATAAATTCATGCGTTGAACCCCTTCTTCGTTGAGGGCCACTGGCCAGGCAAGGCCTGTACAGAGCGGTCATAACGGCCACTCTCTAATTGAATTGGTGGTAATTTGTTATAGGATTAGAATGGTGTTTACAACCTCCTATCGGTGGTAGTTGGGGGACAGACACTGCCGTCATTTTGTTACTTTGTCAAAACATTTGAAGCCTATGTCGTCTCGGTACCCGATCCAGTACCAAAATACCGGCATATGTAACCTACATTGTAGTTACTACATCTACGTCGTTCTTAAATCTTTAAGCATAAAATAAGACACTTACAAAAAGTTATCCAATACTTCTGGGTATCGTAAACACTATATGTCTTATGAATGTTTTTTGCCACCCAGGTACACAACTTAAATGTATGAAGAATATTAAAACTTTCATCTGGATATATAAAAAAGAAAACTATCGTTGCGGCAACAACCAGGTGCCTTCAACAGAGTGAAAGAGATTATGTGTCTTTGTCAATTTATGTACTGCAAAACTACACTGATAAATAATCACCTATACGTAGCATGCGAGTTGAACTCACCGGTAATGAAAAAAGCATGCAACCTTTGTGTGCTAAAGTGTAAAACAATAAATAGAGGTATATATCATTACACAATACCCTATATTGCTAGGGCTATATGAAAATACAAACATTTAACTAAAGTATTTTTTTCTAAGTTTTGCAGTTATCTGCCCCATATATCGGGCAGTATAAAACTTAATCCACTATTTCTGTTCAAGGACGGCTTGGCATGTATTGCCTCCTTCGCACGCCTTTCGAACCATTTATGTTCATCATTTATGTTTATAACAACTTCGTCATTATTAAAAGAATGTCTACTCCTGACAAGGTGCGTGAAGTCTGCAGAGTCGTTTCCGTCTCACCGTGCTTGTGTTGCTGAATCATTTTGTTTGGTGGTTGTTGGGTTTCACCTACATCTTTGTCTTTGAAATCATTTTGACACATTTAATGCCATAAACTATACCACTTTTTTTCATTTTTGGTTGTTTATCTTTCGGATGCACTAATTTGGTCCTTAGAGTGTTTTGGGGTTTAAATGAAACCTTGACACTATACTGAGTGTAAATCCGACATATCCGACGTATCTAAAAACGGTAGTTCATTGTAAGGTGACAATTCCTCTATTTTAAGTTTAATGTTTGTGTCAATTTCATTTATAAAGGTGACGAATGGAGATAGATCTGATTTCTTTAGTTGAACCTAGGTATAATAGACGTAATGGAACCATTGAGATGGCAGATGACCTGCATACTGTCGTAATGCTTGTCTTTCGAATCGTTCAATGTAAATATTTCCAACAATGGGTGAGATGGGAGATGGTTGGTTCTTGTTCCCAGCGTATTATCTTGATTTGGCGCTCCCCTGGTTGCCTCAGTGGCTTCTTGTAATACAAGTAAATAGATTTACAACGTCAATCGGCACAATGGTTTTATCTTCACTCAACTTTTTTACAAAGTCTTCGTATTTTTGTATATGATGTTCGGTGTTACCAACTATTGGGGTAATTATTCAAGCAAGCAATTTTGCTATGTTATATGTCACAGAGTTGATGGAACTGACAATAGGTCTGACTGGAATATTGATTTTATGTATCGAGGGTAAACCCTATGGTGCTGGGATACATTCCACAGAAGAATACAGCTGGTGTTTCAACACAACTTTCCAAAATGTTTCCAAAATGAACAAGTGGTGTAGTTTGTGGCATTAAATATGTTCAAAATGAATGCAAAGACAAATATGTTGATAAAGCCCAACAGCCACAAGAAAGCACGATCAGACGGAAACCACTTTGCAGTTTTCACGCACCTTGTCAGGAGTGGACATTCCTTTCATAATAATGATGTTTTTTTTTTCGAAAGGGGTGTGAAGAAGGCAATACATGCTAAGATTGAACAGGCTTCCTTGAACAGAAATGGTGGGTTACATTTTAAACTGCCCGATATATGGGGAAAATCACTGCAAAACTTGAGTTAAGTAAATATTTTGTTCATATAGTCTTAGCTATATAGGATATTGTGTGATGATATATACCTCTATTTATTGTTTTACACTTTATTTTGTGAACAAAGGTTGCACGAGTTTTTTATTCACCATGAGTTCAACTCACATGCTACGTATATGTGATTTTTTCTCAGTGTAGTTTTGTAGTACATAAATAGCCCAAGTCACAAAGTCTCTTTCCCTCTCTTGAAGGCACCTGGTTGTTGACGCAACGTTAGTTTTCAGTTATATATATCCAGATGACCAGTTTTAATATTCTTCATAAACCATATGTCTTACAAACTACATTAACTACGTGCATTAAACGTATTGATGGTCATTACGAATGGTCAAGGGTATTTACACAGCCAATAATTTTGTGGAATGCTGTAGGATAAAATGCAACTTTAAAGTTGTTACAGGTATTATTAAATTAGTATCACCTACCTGAAATTAAGACCTACTGACAGCTCCGATAAAATTTCAATAACATAGCCTTGGTAATATGTCGCATTGTCTTCCCACGTTCGTGAAACTTAAGCACCCGTGAACTGAATCGCAAAAAGATATTCAGTTGTTTATTGTCAGTAGCATAATTTGTATTTCAAATAAGGCTGGAATTTCGTTCGCCATTCAAACATTTCCCAGGACGAATGTAGATTCATTTTCCAGATGTAAACATTAACATGATCATAGTTACCCTTCTCTAAGTCGTTTATATCTAACTCGCTCAATCATTATAGGTCATGCCATCTTAAAAAAAAAGAGATGATAGGTACAAAAAGCTGATTCAGAGAAACATGTCCTTACATTTTATTTGTGAAACATTACTCTACCCATTGGGTAGTATAGTTAGTTGCAATTCAAATGTTGTCAATACCGGTGCGACTGCAATCTTGAGAGTCCTTCCGCCTAGACCACCAGTCAATGCTATATCTTCCACATTTCTTGAAAATCGTCCACGTGTTGTCCATTGCCCGATCACATTGATAGAGAATGTTGGGAAGTTTAAGATGCGGACGATTTTGAAGGCTGGTATTCGAGTAGATGCAAGACGTTGCAATGTGTCCGATAGATCACCTAAACAGCATCGGCTCGTACCTATCTTTACAAAGAGAAAAGTGCATGAATTGTAAATATATTCACATGTTGCAAACGATCTTTATATACATTTTCCACACACCCTAAATGGTAAAAGTTTAATCAAATGTGCTAAAGAAAACTAATCGTTCTGCACCTTACCGGCTGTCTGCATTCGTCCTTTCTTGTCCGCAAAGATCTAGACATAGGTGGGGTATCGTTCAATGCCAAAATGATCAGTTCTATGGCATCAAGAACATAGTATTGTTGATTCTGCAATAGGAAAAATATAAAAAAGATTAATAGTCTATGGTTAAAATTCGGTATAAAATTTTAGCGTTGGATTTTATTTGTTCCAATGCGGCAAATAAAGCTAATTCGTTGGTGCATTGATGTGATACTCTAACGTTTGAGGTTCTATCCGTGTTGTGTAAGAGATTAATGTATTTTGTACAAACTGTTTTCCCTTTATCTTGGCCATTGGCCAATCTTCCTTTCCCAACAGAGCGAGGTGTTTTCCTGAATATTATTCCATAATGTTAGAGTTTATATTAACATGATTACTTTTCAACCACAACAGATGGCTGAATATTAGCCTATTTTACTATTGTTTGTTTCGTTGTTAAACATTCGTAGCACGGAATTTGATCTTTACATTGCTCGCAAAGGATATAACAATACTAGCTAAACCTCTCTGGTAATTATCTTACCGACGAATTATTTTGAAGACGATATTCTTTGTGTTGCAACCTTACTCTGTTTGGATATTCACTGGAGTCAAATTGTGCAAATATTACTTGACATGGATCACACATTTCTGATAATCCGTAAACATCTGGTAAAGGAAGGTCATGCGTGATTAGGACTGCAGTAAGCAGCTCTTTTGATTTTACCATTGATGCCGTCTGTAAAAAGAAAAATAACACACAAGCAAATATATCAGATTTATTGTATTATTTTTAAACACGTTTTTCAAAATGCATAATTTCAGTGCAAGTCAACCGTTCACTGATCCCTCAAGCCGATGTATGCAAGGATGACTTCGTTCAAACCACTATCATTCGGGGTAGCGATTGTCACACAATCGTTCTAGTTTAGTTATATCAGAGCTTGTTACCTGACATATCGGATTACGGAAATCTCACAGGAACAAGTAATGGAGAATAAAAGTGACAAAAGCTTGAATGGCTGCATAAACGAACCATGCTGTACATTGATACAAGTTGCTTGTTGGGATAATGAGTACATAGTACACCTGTTCATGAATTTTTTTTCCATGATTATGAAGCAGCAAGTTGCGCATATCTTGTTTCGTATGGATACAACTTTACCAGTTAAACATAAAGTATACCAGCTAACCTTCCGCGGATACGTTCTAAGGCCGCCTATAGGTGACACCAGTTGAAGCGTATATTAACAGAACAAATCTAGACGACTTAACCTGAATTGTACCATATCCTACTGAGCTGTTTGAAATAGGATGTCATATGTTCATATGATGACACCCAACTACTGATTGGCAACGTTCTCGCATTTATCGGAGCAAGAAGGTCAATACACACTCCTCCCTGCCCCGCCAATAGCGAGAAAATGTTGCATTCGGGCTCTGTTGCGGGCGACATCATGCACGGATCATACAATAAATTGCAACTAGCCACCATGATTTTTAGTACTATCTAAAAGTTTATTTCAGCTTGCTATAGAGTTATGTTTTTAATACTAAGTGGATCTGTTATTTTAGCTCACTGTGGAATATTACAAATTGCGTTAAAGTACAAGATGTACAACGTCAAATACTTACACGAAAGAAAGTGCTGACTTCTGAACGGTTCCCAATGATAACAACATGTTTAGGTAGACACAATATACTTTTCTGAATATCTCTGCCCTTGACATTCAGGACAACTAGATAAGTGAGAATCCTCTCTTCCGATAAGGCAAATGTCAGACGATTTCTTAACTCGATGCCTGAAAGTAAGTGTTTACACAATTATGCAAAATTACGCTCACAGTAGAGCTACCACGAAACTACAACGAATTGAAGGCTGAGAATGCATACATCTCATGACTTACACATAGTGGCGTGCTAGGAACAATAAGCCTTGAATTCCTTGAATAAAGCTTTATTAAGACTACATGACTATTTCCGGATTTCAACCTTTTCCCCTGTCCATCAAAACCAACATGTCGTCAGTGTAGTAAAAATATGAAGAGAGCTGCTGTATGTTCTTAATAAGTTCCAAACCCTAAAGCATCTCAAAATCAAATATATTCAGCGCTTATATCTCAATGTAAAAAAACATGACTAAGATAGATTTTAAACTTCTTAGATTTACCATGACTGCAATACACAGCATTCGATTAATACATAGATACCAATTTTAGACAGTTTTCTAGATTCTTACTTGTGGATTGTCCAAAAAACAAGAGTGACATGTTCCCATTTTCTCTCACGAACTAGATCATGCACGAGTTGGGATTGTAATCTGGAACCGAGATCAAAGTTGATGGTATTTTCCATGGAGTAATGGCGATGATATTTGCAGGTTTGTGTTGAGAGCGAAACGTGTGGAACGCCTTTCGTTCTGCATAGGTTTTCCATTAACATTGTTTGTTGACAGTTTAGCAACGATATCGCTCCATGCAGATTATCTGTGAAATATCAAAAATCACGCACGTCTTGAACCGAACAAAGAATTGTACCGCCTGTAAAATAGAAATCCGCGTATTGGTTTGAGAAATGCATTGAAGCCAAGTTGTAATCAAATAATAGCGAAATGTTTGTCTGATTGTGTAACATGTCTAATTCTCTTGAATGCAAGAACAAATCAGTTGCAGTGGCGTGTGGTCCAGATTGAATTGTTTAGGACCGCAATTAACTCAAAAGTAAAAGCAGAGACATCCAAACGTTTCAATACCAAAACTGTACAAATTATTATTAATTATGCATTAAATAACAAATGCTGTCTGTATGACCATAGTAAAAAGGCATTCGACAACACAGAGGTTAGCTGAAGAAACCATTTTTAACATATAAAGCATATAGCGTTAAATGCAAATGAATTAAATAGTTTTCGGAGTTTACGGTGGTTCGAAGAGAAAATCCAAACGAAATCGTCACCTGGTTCAGATGATTTATTCCACGAAAAAAAAACTATATAACACAACGATTTATAACATGCGTCTTAGTTTTATGATGGCAGTGGAAACAAAGTGACAACAACAAACGTGGTATGTCCTCGTGACATAGTTAAAAGGGGTCTATTTTAAACAGAAAGGATATAAGGTTATTTCACTTTCCTAAATGGGTCATAGTTTACGTTATACAAACGCGGGGTGGTTTTTACGAGGTTTCTGTCCTGTTTTCCACCAAACACCGGCAACACAAAATCCTCATATAAGTGAAATTCACTTGAGTGTGTGTCAAACACCAGTCAAATAATAATAACATAATGTTTTAATAACGCGCATAAAAAACATATATCTCATACTCTCGTCCCAATGGTTTTGGGGACAATATGAATTCATAAGATATTTTCGGTAAAGTGACTGAGCAGTTATGCTCTTTCAGTGCAACATTAGAGATACATCGAACAGATTTATTCTCGTACCTGTGTTTTTGTTGACATCGCGTGTTATGTTCAACAATAATAAATCTATATTGAGATCTGTAGATGTATTGTAAACTAAAGCGCTGGATGATAATGCGGATGCTTCGTGGACATCATCGACGATTACACCTGGAAATGAAGAGAAAATGGACTATAATTTATACCAATTATCTAAAAACGGTTGATACAATGTTTCCATTGACATTTGCAATATTGATGGTTCTGCTAGATATAATGAACGAACTAAATAATATAACCTCAATCTCTACTTAAGATGATTTGATTTCTGAAGAAAAAAAGAACTAACATTTTATTTTCCGTAATACATCTCTCCCTGTGCTTTGTACTAGGTAACAAAAGAACTGGCATTCTATTTTCCGTAATACATCTTTTCCTGTGCTTTGTACAAGATAACACAATAACTGGTGTTTTATTTTTCTAATTATTTACTAATTAAACGGCTGAAGTTGGTTCCCAGTTCCCAGTTCCTTATTCACTTGAAGTAAGTCCCTAGTTCCCAGTTCCTTTTTCATCTGGAGTAAGTTCCCAGTTCCTTGTTCGGCTGAAGTTGGTATCTTATTGGCATCAATTCATCGATATTGATTTTAGGAAAATAGAGCCTGATACGAAGATTTTTTGTGCAGATATATGACAAAAGAAAATATTTAAATGATGGCCGCTATGGTGTCTGTCGTTTGTCTGGCATCTTAGTCAGTATTACCGTAAATCAAAGTGAAATGTGTTTAAAAAATAATAATAGTTTTAAGTAAAAACACGTTTACTCTGACACTCTTACAAAGCACATAATTAATGTGTATCACTTTGCCCGGCATGTTGTTTCATATTACCGTACAATTGAAAAAAGTTAATTTTCAAAATAACATTTGTGCTGAAATTAATGTAAGTTTTATTTATAATTTGTTTAACTAAGCCGGGTGCCACCCTTTTGATTTCACTGGAGAGTAAACCCTTACAGAGCACATTAGTAATGCGTATCCCTTTGCCCGACATGTTGTTTCATATTCCCGTAGAATTGAAAAAGGTAAATTCTCAAAATAATATTTGTGGATAAGTTAAAATATATTTTCTTCTATATTTGTCATAATAAATAGGGAACTGACTAGGGAGCAGGAAACTGGGAACTGGGAGCTAACTTCAAGTGAATAAGGAACTGGGAACTGGGAACCAACTTCAGTCGGCTCTTTTATCTGATAACAAAAGTCATTTGTTTCGTTTTCATTGAGACATTCCTGAGCTTTAATACACGCCTAATTGTATTTTGCCCTGAACATTTTACATAAAAGTAATTTGTCCTTTTCTTCTTAAATACACTTTAATTACACTATTTTGTAATAAATATCTGCTAAAAAAAACAATTTTGTTTTTCTTCTGTGATACATCCCTGAGTACGTTTTATCCTAGACGTCTGCCAGAATTTTTACAATTTTTTACAATTACACATCTACGTGTATTTCGTAGTTTCCTTTAATGCACCTGTGTGGTTTATCCTATTTTTATATATAAAAGAAATGGTGTTTTGTATCCTTTAGTACACCGTTGAATGTGTTTTGTCATAGATATCCGATCGAAAAAGTGGTGTTTTATATTATTTTGTACGCTTAATCTACATTATTAATTATTACATTATTAAAACTAAAACAGTTTTAATTTGTTTTAATTTATTACTTTGTCGAAGCTTGAAAAAAAGTATACTGGCCATAACCTATAGCTGTTAATTACCCTGTGCCTTTGAAAAATACGCAACGAGCCACGGGGAGAAAATATTCCTGGTAGAACATATTAAAAGCAATCACAGCGCAATGATAAACAATGTAAAAGCTTTAACATAACATACCTATTTTGTAAATCGCCCTGGTGATATCTGTAGGAAAAATACTCAGGTACAGAATTAGAGTCCTCATCGACATCATGAAATCTTACGGTATAATACACTGATGCCTGGTAGAAACGCAATCTGTGAATAAAATAGTTAGAATAAAATAACATTACCTTATCCATTTAACCTCATGGCGACTTTGGACTGCATTGTTACCGTTATTCTCTGCACGTGTATTTATTTATAAATTTCTAAGCACATCTTTGTTACAACACAGGCGAAAAGCATAGTGTACTCTTGATTTAAGCCGAGAATGTTGTTAAATAAACTTTTGTAATTTGAAGCGTGCTTCTGTAGTACGGTAGCTGCAAAGTCTTTCGAGGAAATCGGCGAGGAAGCTTCTAAAAGACACATCATATGAAGCCACATTAGATTCCCTTAACAGTTCTATATGAGCCACTCACTACACCTGATCTCGATCTAAGTATTAAATCGATGCCCCAACATTAACATTATCGGTGACAGCCCTTAAACTCAAATGGCAGGAGTTGTTACTTCCTGGTTTTGCTCTATGATTCGGCCAAAGTTGATTCATATATTACCTGGAAAACATGCATATTGTTCATCGATACCTGTCAATAACTTTATAGTTGAGAGCCAGGCAGTAGTTTATGCAGTATAAACACCGTCTCACGCAACGTGTGTCTTGTGAACGTGGTTGAACAGAAATGTAAACAACAGTCAATTATTACACGTTTATACTTTCCATAGATGTTTATACATACATTGTATTTGAAATGTAATTTTTTTTGCTTTGTCATTTAGCATACACAATGTTATACCTTTTAACAAATGCGATCCAGGGCAATCCCTATGCTTGTAATCAATGTTGACTTAATTTAGTTAGATTCTTAATTGTTAGTTATTATTCACATAAACCTTTCCCTATTATTCATCCCTGTTTGTTGGACTGTCACTCTCTTGGTAAAATCATCTGGCTTGTTAGAACTTTGATGCTAATATTTTCTGAGCGAATGAACCGTCTGTTTGTCTTGTTTTACGTCTTGTGGTTGTTCTGCATTGTCATCGTGTGTTGTTGTTGGTGAGGCTGAGGATATGACAGGCCATATCCTCTCTCTATTCGACCTATGATGAATTTTTTGTCACATACACATGTACAGTATTTGAAAAAAAAATTGAACATATTGTAGAATATGATTTAAAATGTACATAAGCACCTAAATATTCTGTATTTTGGGTACTTACAGAATCAAATGAAATATATATTTTTTTGTCATTACAAATACAAAGTAAGAGGTATTCAGTTAATTCTACCCCCAGGTAAAATTATCTTAACAGCCTGGTAAAAGTAAAAACAATCTGAAAATTCTGCCAGAAGACATTCTAACTGTGTATTTCGACTAACTCGTTCATTTTATGTGACTATATCGGCTTGTTGCCTTGGATAAATTGCATTCGTCCAGGCTGATTTGCTTGACTTGTTTACAGAGTTGGTAACATAGCAGATTTACCCACATAACGGACTTAGCCACATGAATTTGGATAGTTTGATGTTCGATTATGATGTTGGGGGGGCGCTCGTGCAATAGATTGAGACACTGGATTCTCCATACCTGCCTACCCGGAAATAACCTTAAACTGTGCCTTATAAATAGTATTACAACTTACCTTCATTAAATCGCTTTTAATTTCAGACAGGTCTTCGACTATTTCAATTTTTGCATGATATCTTACCACTAACTCCAGTCGTTTGTTGTGGCGCATCATTTCCGGGTAGGCAGGTATGGAGAATCCAGTGTCTCAATATATTGCACGAGCGCCCCCCAACGTCATAATCGAGCATCAAACTATCCACGTGCATGTGGCTAAGTCTGTTGCGTGGGTAAATCTGCTATGTTACCAACTCTGTAGGAAAGGCGAGCAAATCAGCCTGGACGAATGCAATTTATCCAAAGAAAGAAGCCGATATAGTCACATAACTTGCACGAGTTAGTCAAAATACGCCGTTAGAATGTCTTCAAGCGACATAGCATAAGGCATTTACACATATGGACTTTTGGCGGCGATCCCCTTCCATAGTATATGGCGTATCACCCAATCACACAATAAAGCTAACTTATTCGATATTAAACTCGAAGGTGATCTCTCATACATATACCTGAATCAGCCGTATTTATAGTATCTTTTTAGCACTGATTGGCCCACAGAATTCTGCCAAGAACTGAGTTCAATTGGAAAAAATATGTGCCACGATAAACTATAAACTATGCATGTTTTTGGCCTTCGATATAGTTCGTTGTCAAATAAAATATCTTGTGTGATATTTTGTAACAATGGGTCACTTTTACAAAAAAAACACGATGTCAGTTTCGTAAGATTAGAGATTATTACTATCCACACTATTATCAGTAACAATAGCTCAAAGAAAATAAGCATCCGTCATATTCTATATATTGATATATGCCCGATCGTATAATCATTATTGTCGTTTCTGAATGTCGACATTGATTTTTGAGAGCCTTTATTGCTCGAATATACCTAAGCGAACAATCCCATTGAGGCAGTTGTCGCGGAATGCCTGTCGAAGTTTCAAATCTCTCTTATACCAGATGGCTGTTTTAGATATTCCACCGACCATGTACAGAGAATATTGCCATTAATTACCATACCCTTCATCAAGACGCCATCTGTTATATTAAGGGCATCAGAAAGTTGATATAATTTGGTGTCCTGTTTGGGCGTCCAATGAATATCCTGTGATGTCTTGTGTTGCCTGTGTATTCCAATCGGTGTCCTTTGTTTGGGCTGGCACGTCGTCATATGAGTGAAATAATAAGAATAAAACACACAATCCCAAATGTTCTCAACGTTCTGTTCACAGATATACGAGGTGAAGATTATGTGGTTCCACCATTACTGACACGAGCTAAAATAAGATGGGACGATGAATATCTATTTATTGGTGGATATCTCCAAGACCGGGATATCTGGGCCAATAAAACGTTGCACGATACTACCGGTCAGTTTGTTTGTTTTTTCGACTAAAGTGTTAATATACCGGCTTTTAAACTTTTTTTGTAAGTTTTCTGTTCTGCCTACAGTATTGCGTCCCGTATTTACTGTTTATTGTCAGTTACGTCAAGGATGCTGTCCTCCACCCGTTGAGTTGGCCCGCCGCCAGATGAGTGTAACGTCCTTTAGTACAGCATTAAAATCCCAGTCAAACAAACAAACTGAACATTCTTTCAAAAAGACTGTCTCATAATAATAAGGAAGAACCACCGAAACTAACCGCAATGCCCTGTTGACTGGCAATTTAATGAGAAACGCCCATATCAGGCAAGCGACGTAGACGTCCCATACACAATGGCGCGATAAAAAATAATTTGCAATTGTAGGGTAGGTGTGATTAACACGTGTGTGATAAAGATAATTGACAATTGTGGAATAAAGATCATTGACAATTGTGGTGATTAACACGTGTGTGATAAAGATAATTGACAATTGTGGAATAAAGATCATTGACAATTGTGGGATAAAGATCAATGACAATAATTGTGAGATAAAGATAATTGGCAATAATTGGGGGATTTGGGGGATAAAGATCATTGACAATAATTGTTGGATAAAGATCATTGGCAACTGTGTGATAAAGATCAGTTGCAATTGGGATAAGGATCATTGACCATTTTGGGGTTCAGATCATTGGCGATTGTCGGATAAAGTTCATTGACAATTGTGGGATAAAAAATCATTGAAAATTGTGGGACAAAGAACATTGACAATTGTGGAGTAGAGATCATTGACAATTGTGGGATAAGGATCATTGACAATAATTACGGGATAAAGATCATTGACAGTTTAGGGATACAGGTCATTGGCAATAATTGTTAGATATAGATCATTGGCAATTGTGGGATAAAGTATAACTTTAACAAAGTCAACTTACAACGAAGACTGTATGCAGATCTAATAAACTTTTTTTTTTCAGTTTATCGAGACAACGCTTTTCAGGTAAGATATTATAAACTGTGAGTTTTCGATGCGCTACTGCATCATCAAATACATACAGAGTCTCCGAATCCCTCAAAATCAATGCTGTCATAGGATAGAAATACAAATGTAGACTTACTCTTGAGAAGGGCGATAACCCACAAAGCAAATAAATTAACAAGACAAATGTTGAATACCGGTACTGTTGACACACATCAAACGTTTTGGATAAACTGCCCACAGCATTATGTTTGGGTCGTTTTGAAACCTTGCGTTGTATTATTATTCACATATATATATGGGTTCAATTATGTTGATTGCTATAAAGTCCATTAGATATTAGGTCAAATTTGATGATTGAATCCACCCTAAACTTATTGAAGTTTTTACTTATTTACTATCAAAGTTTGAGTTACACAGTAAACTCTAGCCAGAGATCAGTGATCGAATCCCGGTGGAGACAAACCGATTTTCTTTTCCTGCATTTATAAACATATATATACGGTTAGAGCGCTAGCCCTGCTAGCCAGTGTTACAGGTTCGAATCCCGGTGGAGGCAATACAAATTTTCTTTCCCTACATTTATAAAAAAAAAAAAAAAAATCTTAAGAAATGTAAAGAAAGAAAAGTTTGCTTGTCTTCACGGAGAACCGTGGCTCTGGCTAGCAGGCCAGCGATCTAACAATATAATAATGCTGTTGCCTTTTTGTCTATATATAATCCAAGAATAAGGCGATTCCTTATGCGGAAATGATGTGTTATGTTTGATTTAAGAATAACGACCATTGAAGTCGGGGGGGGGGGGGGGGGGGGGGGGGGGGGGGGGGGGGGGGGGGGGGGGGGG
>JAVFBZ010182696.1:0-13820 GCA_032466195.1 Katharina tunicata
ATCAGCCTAAGAGTGTTATGATAGGACATCCTATGATGATGCCTGATCAAGTTTACCCCGTCCATCTACAGATCAGCTTAAGAGTGTTATGATAGGACATTCTATGATGATGCCTGATCAAGTTTACCCCGTCCATCTACAGATCAGCCTAAGAGTGTTATGATAGGACATCCTATGAAGATGCCATCGATTTAGCCCAAATAAACCATTAACCTGAATCAAAACATGACCACCGATTGTCTTAGTGTTATATTTAACTACAGATGGGTGACCAAGTTCACATTAATTATACATCCTGATTCTAATTTGGAACAGACACATTTGACCAGTTAAAATCAGCGGATGGTTCTTTGTTCGTACCAAAATGAACATATTAAACTGAAGAGAATATTTCTCAGTGTGTGTTACCCCAACTCCGAACTTCGCCTCTAGTCAGTTACCAAATAATGTGTCTAAACACAACCAGCGACACACTGCAATCTTCCCAAATCTGTGACTTTCGAACTGAGACATTCAAAGCGTCCTCGCAGTTCAGGGACATATTTTAAAGACTATCACACTTATTAATATTGCCCAATTCTATATTTATTTATTTGCTAATTTAGCAATTGGGGACTTGGTTCCGATTAAAATATCTCCATTATTCCTTTTGTTTTGCACATATATCCTGAATTATTTTATCTCGTGGCAATACGTTAATTCCTAGAACATACGATAACCTATTTCCAGGAGTGCTCGCATACTTTTCAACTTTTGACCTTTGATCCCATTATCTTTAAACTGGTTTTTAAACACCCTGCAGTACATACTGATCGCAAATGTAGCGTAAATGTTGTTTATATTATTGTAGATGACAGCGTGGCACGTGCATGTCAATTACGTTTGAGTTGTATGAAGCCATAGCCGCGGCCTGATTTTTGAATACGTTTAGCTTTGTATGGTGGCCCAATTGATCACGTGATTTATCTAATCTTACCCTGTTGTTAGTCTTCTTCTTCTGAGCACAAAAGGGACAATCACTCAGTAGAATCGAAGGAAACTTGGCAGGGTTAAAGAAAGAACAAAAATACAGCACAAGTGATACAAATCCCATCATAGAACAATAATCTTATGTGCATTCTATATATACTGAGATAAACTTATTCCATTAATGGTAACAATGTCCTTAACCTCGACCCCACGACCCTGATATTTCAAGACATTACCAAAATAAATAAGTCTGTGATGTTTTGCGAAAATCAGCCAAGGGACATAGTCGCTAGAATTATGACAAACCTTTTCTAAAAATTGCTATTATTATCGTGACCCTAAGATCCCGAAATTCGAATGTGTTCAAGACATTTTCATAATAGACATGTGTTTGAAGTTTGAAGATTATAGGGCTAGGGGTTCCCCCGCTAGAGTTATGACAAACTTTTTTCAATAACAACAATAATGACCTTGACCCTTGACTCTGAAAATCGAGCTTGTTCAAGATATTTTTAAATACAAATGTGTGTGAATTCGCTAGATTGATGAAAACACATGCGTACATCCATTTACGTACGCACGTACAACCACGTCGCTATATCGTTTACTCCGTTGTGCGAGGGGATAATTAGCCTGTCTTGCGGCACTTGTGGCATTGAACACAAATTATGACTTGTAGAACAAATAGTGCCTGGAAAGCACCTTAGACCGTGTATTGAGGAAATGTTGCTGGCTGCAATAAATTGGTACCTTATCATTAATTCATCTTAATGGTGACCCCTAACAGCTTAAATGAAAATCTTGTTTCCCTAGTCAAGTGCGCTGACATGATGAAATGTTCCTTCTTTCTCACCCAATACTATACCAACTCGCAACCCTGTCAATCGTATACCAAGAACTACCACAAGACCGGGTGGCAGTGCATGGTGATTGTGAATATTCATAGCGTTTATGGAGATAATAGGATTGCAAGCGTAGACCAAGAATGTATTACGTCAGTGGCCTTGGTCTAATGACATCCTCGTCTGTTAAAGCTGATCGTCACTAAAGCTTCATATGTCGACCTTGGTGGTGCGAGAAGGCCGCCAACTGCTGCATAGGCCTATATTTGATTTTAAAAACATTTTAAATTTCCATTAAAACTGTCTGAAATGTTTTTAATATTTTTAAGTGACGATTAAAGTATTTTCTATGGGCCAAAATTCCTAAAGATTAACCAAATTAACGTTACAATAATTTGTATAACCTTCCCGAATCGGCATGCAGCAGTATATGCCGGCCACCTGGACTACTAAAGTAAAGTAACAAATCCAAAAAAATATAATGAATTCATTCTGCTTCAATTATTCGGTTTATGCAAAAAACCATCACGACAAATGTATACACAAACAGATGAAGAAATTTACCATTCGTATAAATGTTTTATTTTTCAGTTCATAGCCTTAAGCCACTTAATATATTAATGTCACCAGATCTGATTTAACTGTAATACAAACTATTATTAATAGATATTAGTAGGTAAAAGCAGTAGATTTCTTAAATCACAATATCAGCCAAAATATCTCCGTTGGTTATCAGGTGTGATTATCTTTAGTTTAATACCAGATGATATATGGATTAATATAGAAGAATGTTATAAGATGGTTGTTGGGAACTATATGTTGATTTGTAGCTTAGGAATTTCATTTGACAGTTTAAATGTTAGTATTCTTACCTGGTCTATGATTATAACTAATCATGATGACGGTTTGTTTAATAAACGCAAACGAAAATTAATTCATTATCTTTTTTCGGAGTAAATAAGCTTTACTATATGTTAAAGTCCTCATAATGTCTATATCAGTAAGCTATCAAGCCTTCTACAAGTATAAATATAAACAGTCTCTTAACCTCTTTTTTAAAACTTTCACTAAGTGCAACCTCACAAGAAACTAATAATTATTAAAAGGATTTTCCTGTCTTTTTGTTTGTTTGTTTGCGGTTTTACGCCGTACTTTGTGGAGGTTAATAGAGCTGAGACGTCCAAAGTCAACTGCATAGTTCTCCACGCAGAATAAAGCCACTCCAAGTGAAACAACACAATTCCAGTTTGTTAGAAAGAAAAATAACAGCTTTCCATCCATTCATCTTAAAATGAACGTAGTTAAATGCTCCTCAAATTATTGTTATTTGGTAATCATTAACTGATTAAGATGGTGTCATTAACTTAATAAATCGTTAACTAAACACAGCGTTTGAGCTTCCCTGCTTACTAGATATCCACGGTCCCAAAATAATAGAGGCGATGTAATGTAGATGACCGACACCAGCCACCATAATTCTTCAAAGAACGATTCCTCTAAAATAGAGTATCATGTTAACAATCACATTGATTTCAATGTTTTTATTTCATATTTTCTCAAATATTGTTCAGATATAAATAACAATACGATCTTTTGTTTCAAATATACTTAATTTACCCTTTGTCATCCAAGCTTGAAAAATACTTTACCTATCGACACCGTAATCGCCTTGAATGTAAACATTTACTGCATGCCCATTCAACAGTTTGTAATTGTTATTATATATAAAGGAGTGGCTTTCTTAAAATATCGGTTGTGTCGCATTGACACACGAGGATCACGACAGGGTTCAAAGTTTCAATCTTACGTAAGGTGTGTGTTGGCTACCACACACGAAAATCTGCCAAATGCAGGTCGCCATCAGTTATCACGTGAAACAACATGGATCTGGGAAGTGATTTAAAGGGAGTTCATCGAGAATTCTAAACTTATATAAATGATGTCCTCAAGAAAGTAGAGTAGGCCCTAGTTGGGTCACTCGTCAGTTGTCACTGGCATTTCCCACACATGCCCAAGTGACCCAGTCACGATTTTAACCAATGTTTATAAATAAACCACTTTCACACTATATATAGGCCTACGCTCTTTCATAAAACTCATTCAATGAAATTAAGGACATTTGATATGGATAGAAAACAGTTTTCGGAGTTTCTCGAGGACAAATTTACCAGTGGCTGTACTGCTCTGGGACTTGCTTTAGGAGCCGAATTAGGACTGTTTGACCAGATCTTACATATGGACATGCCATTCACGTCACAAGGGTTGGCAGAGGCTGGAGGCTTCAAAGAGAGGTATTTATCTAAAATTAATGTTGTTTAGAAGTTCTGTCGGAGTTTAAATTTCAAAGTTGGCATTTCTTTCAGTGAAATTTTTTTTTGTATATTTATTCCGCAGGGAAAACAAGCTTATACTTATTTGCTTGTAGTATTCTAAAATTTTTGATCTGTTGGGTTTGATAGTAGAACGAATGATGCGGGTGCATATGCAGAAAAACGTACTCATGCGGATACGTTTGTTTTGTGTTTCCAATTTTTCGATTGACCGTAAGCACAGACTGGAGGTGTAATTGTGGCATAGGGAAACGTACCTATTGCTACATGAGCCGGTCAAAGATTGCCGTCTCCGCATGTGGACCCGTACAAATGGAAACACTCGCTATTCTAACAGTTAGCACGCCTTTTCCCGACGAAAAAAATCGCGCTAACTGTAAATATAGCCAGTGTTTTCACATATACGGGTGCACGGGTGGAACGCGGATACAGATACGACAATCTTCGACCGGACCATGTGGTGATCGGTACGCATTTCTTATGTGGAACCGTATACCACAAATACACTTCCAGAGTCTGCTTGAGGACATTCGGTTGAATGGAAACATAAAACAAATTTATCCGCAACCGTACGCTTTTCTGCATTCGCACTCGTGTCGGTACGAATGGAACGTAACTTTATAAGTCACATAGGCTTTCGATAGAATCCTACCTGAATATATTATCCAACACAGCATAACCTGTACCTTGGAGTACTGCGTGGTAATGTAATAAACAGTAATTATTTGATAACATGTTGGTAACTTTTCAGTTACCAGTTGGTTCCATGCAAATATTAACCATGTCTAGTGAGGTCTCCTGAGCAAGTAGTGTTCATTAAACTTGCGTTGAATGGTACGTTATGAATTTAACCAACCAGTGAGTCATCAAACGGTACCTTGTGGTTACTGCGCGTTTTCCAGCCATTGATCTGTGCACACATCATGGTTCCCGGCAATGTACAACGTTACCAACTGGTTACCATGTCATGACCAACAGCAAGGTATTGAAAGTTGACCATTCCTTGCAGTAGGTGTGGTGGACACGTCAACGTGGTAACCAGCTGGCCACGGCTTCCCGGTTTAGTGGCAATCGGCAAAACCTCGTTTGATTTATCCTTATTGCCTTGTCATCACTAAGTTTGTTTCCAATTAAAATGGCGATGATCGTAGAACGTCAGAGATTGTGTGCACCCAGTACATTTGAGGACTTCCGAGTGGGTATAGTGGGGACTTTACATAGGCATATTCTTGGTAACCCCTTCATAAAGTTATGTTTGGGTCTGTAACCAAATGATAACTAGCCACACGATGGATTTAAAAATCTACGACGATTTAAATCCCAAACTGTCAATGATGAAAATTATAGATGAATTACATTCATTTTATTACAGATATATACGAGAATGGTTGGGCGCCATGGCAATATCTAAAGTCCTAGATTACAGTCCCAAAACCCATAGCTACTCCGTGTCTAAGGAAAAGTTAATCGTGCTTACAAAAACTAGCAGAGCATGGATGCCTGGTCTTCTACCAATTTTCGGCCAAAGACATGAATTGCTAAAGAAAACAATAATGAAGAATGGTCCCTCAGGTAGGTTGCTAGTAAAACAAATTTCTCAGCAATACGGAGCGAGGGGATTGGCGGGAGCTTCCTGTCCCTTGGTGATCTCTGATCTATAGGCCACCAAAAAACCGATTTGTTGTGTCCTGTTTTAAGTCTTGCCAGTGTCGTTGAGACGGTGGTTTTCACCACCCATTGTGCTGGCAGGCCGTCATATGAGTGAAATAACCTAAAGTACGACCTTAAACCACAATCAAAGAAACAAACAAAATCAATCATACGGATAGGCGGATGCCCTGGTGCTATTTGAACTTAGTGGCATCAGGAACCCCAATTATTTTGGTATCCTGTTTTGCGCCCTGAACTTGTCCTGTATTGTCTTTGCAGCACTTGAGCTCGAAGGTTGGTTGTTTAACTCATTTGGCAGGCACGCTGTCATATGACTGAAATATAACTACACAAGAGGTAACACCCCTTAACAATCAAAGAAGAAAACGAACAAAATCAATTTCACCATTTCGCTTTTGGACAAAATTTGGTTTGAAGGATATCATGTTTAAGCAGATGTCTTAATGTCATTCTAAAAGGCAGTTCATTGATGTTGTATCATGGTGGTTTACTACGGACTACCTAGCATGCAAGTTACAGAACAACTTACTTGCCTAGGTGGTTGGGAGGCCGGAGGTGACTTTGGATTCAAACAAAATATAGTTGATAAGATTTATACATTTTCATCCCATCAATTGGTTACATTTTTCCCACAGGCATTTGTATGTCCGAGACTCCACAGCTCGGGATTTGGCTTGACGGTTGTCGTAAAAGCTACTTCCCGTCAGTCGTGGATGACGTAGTGCTTAAAATCCCTGGCCTGAAGAAAAAACTAGGTAAGAGCCACTAAGTGCCCTATTTAAAAACATGTGTCTCACGAACTTGTAGCAGATTGAAAGTCTACCAAGTAACTAATGACAAAACAAACTTACAGGTGAATACGGAAGTGAAAAATTATACCTTTTTTCTATATACATGTATATGGCATGGTTAAAATTACAACCTACATTGTATGGTCAATCGTGCTTACTTTCCCACTGGGCACTGGGCTATGTTTTTGATAGAAAACCAGGAGATGTCAAACTAGGAAAACACATCCTGAAAACTTTTAAATAATCATCATGGTTAAACTTTTGCCACATGCGTATATTGTAGATTTATCGATGTTAAACGCTGTAATTTCACTTATATTACGGCGGTGTATTCAGCAGTAAACAGCAACACCAATACCGCGAACTTTTCGAAGTGCTTCGCTTTGTTGTGGAAATAATGTTCTTTGAGTGTTAAGGTCTGACAGCATGAATGTGGGCTCCAAACAGCCATAGAGCTTCCCTTGTGATCTAGTACAGTCATTATACGTGGCTTGAAAGTATGTTTGTATGTTAATAGCTCTAATAATTTACTTGTTTCAGAGTCAGGTATATGTGTAGCGGATGTAGCCTGTGGCATAGGCACGATGACCTTTCTGTTGGCGACACGATTCCCAAGGTCAACATTCTGGGGGCTGGACATCGATGACAATCTCCTTGATATTGCTCGTCAACGCTTGGACGAAAAAGGTGTCCAAAATGTAGTCTTCCAGAAAGCTGATGCTCAAAACATTTCAAACTTCTTGGTTTCAAAGTTCGACTATGTCCTCACATATGACTTCATTCACGATTTACCAAACCCAGGAAAGGCGCTAAAAGAAATGTACAAAATGTTAAAACAAGGCGGGATATACAGTATGGTAGAACCCAATGTTGCATCAGCTCTTAAAGAAAACTTGAACGATCCTAACGCAGCCAGTGTGTACATAATGAGCCTGTATTGGTGCCTGCCTCATTCCCTTAGCATCCCCGGAGGGGAAGGCTGGGGCAGAACACTCGGCGAAGAAAAGGGCAAAGCTCTTCTGAAGGAAGCACTGTTTAATGATTTCAAAGTCATCAATGGCGAAATGAACCATTTCATATGCAGAAAATGACAGTTATCTTTATTTACAAGAAGTTTGGACTGTAAAAACAACACTTACACAATTCCAATGTTCTTTTGTGTTTTCCTCTCAATATATTAACACTAAGATGTTTCGTGGAAATTAATTTATTGCTTGTGTATATACCTTATTATTTTGTTATTCAAACCAATGTACCGACGAACTGCTACAGTCTTTGTTAGACCATAGATCCATTGGTCTTTAAAACTGTATTCATAAATGTAATGTCGACTCGGACAAAAGTCGACCCTCGGAAAAAAATACAAATAGAAATAAATATGTATTCTTGTGCAAACAATAAAATAAATAAATAAATAAATGAATAAAAAAATAAATAAATAAATTGAAATTGTTCGGTTCTTTAAATAAGATTTAATCAATGGACAATTTTTGTCGGAGGTGAAATTTTCGATGGGCATAAGCGTGCCTCGTGTGGATTAATCCTGTATTGCTTTGAAAATTGAAACCTTACTCGTTACAAATAGCAAAGAAGGATAACTCGTTCTAGATAAACAATAATATGGCCAGTCAAAGACTCGACGGTAGGAAGAATGATTTTATTCTCTATTTTAGAATGGGTTATATTCTCAATCTGGAGAAAGGTACGAGCCTATTTTAGTATGAGGAAAGATGGCCATTCTATACTATATTACTGTTTCATAATGGGTCATCTAACACTAGTGTAGAGCGATCGGATACCAAGCTTTTAAGCGAGAAGGTCAAATAAATAAAGGTTCTATATGGACAAATCTAGTGCTAAAGAGTGTGATTTCTTAAACTCTTCAATCTAGTCGAGAAACAACCATGCCACCATGCACGCCCGAAATTTGAAGTAACCTTCCTTCGCTATCGGGCCTACGTCTTTTTTTTATCCTCGTCAACCGGCAGTTCAACTTTAATTCCACCATGTTTTCCTCGATTAAAATGTCGCGGGCGACGGGATAAGACTACAGCATTTGTTTGCCTGAGTGTTGTAGTTCAGGTGGTGTTTACTGGGCTACACTAGGACGAGAAAATGAAATACTGAAGACCGACAAATATTTTTTTAGATTCAATTTCGAAAATCAATGCTTGACGATGATCACAATTTGTCAGTAACATGATAAAATGCTTTTGATGGGCTGTAACCTTTAACTGAGAACGGTACATTACGGGTTGAATCTACAGCGTGACCTCAAATGTTTTATCTTGGTGAACTCACACTTGCATTATTAACATAGGGGTTGCCCCGTAGCTGGATGGAAGCCGGATAGCCACTCGCACATAGACCTATATTGAACGTAGTTGAAGGAAAACCAGGAAGGAGTCTTATAAAAACCAGCCCGCAATTCTTATATACCTATTTGTAGGCCCCTATATGGCTCGAACCTGCTTCTCCGTACATTTAAAGGGACCCATGCAATATCCAACTGAGTCACTGTGCGCCCTTATTCGGAAGTCCTCGAATGTACTGCGCACATTATCTCGGACGTGCTACGATCACCGCATTTATGGCCTGAACTTTTTCACAGCCTATGCCAATGTAAACAGATTCTATAGTTTCCATTTGTTCGACCTTCAGAACACAATTTACTCCTTATCTAAACTTTGTACATCTAAAGCCATATGAAATTCGCCGCTCGGTTACCACATGTTTGCGTATGTGTTTATTGTGCATACAGCAGTAAATAGGCTTCCGGCGAACAAAATGTAAAATTTTCAGACATATTCATATATCTATCACGGCTGAGCTCAGTCATGACAGTGAAAAATCACGCGAGGTTTTGCCGATTGTTGCGCCCTCATTGGCAGAAACATATTGTACCTTTGATACAGAAAGCAGTGACCTCCCCTTGCTTGCATGTTGTGCATACTAAAATAGGCTCGTACCTTTTTCCACATTGAGAAGAATACTAGCACTAATGTAATAACAGGCCATCCTTGTTGTTGTTGTAGTAATGTTTCCGCAAAAAAATGCGCTGGCGAATGAATCGATTTAATTTTGCTACCAAATCACTTAGAATTAAACAGAGAAAACAAGTTGTTACAGAGCCGAATCAATCTGAAGTCTGTAAAAGGGAGAAAAAAAAAAGACAAAATCTTAAGCAGTGCCATCTAATCACTCGCTACAAAAAGCAAAGAGGGATAACTCTTTCTAGGTGAACAACAAGATGGCCAGTCCTTAGAGTCAAAGACTCGACATTAGAAGATTTGATTCTCTATTTTAGAATGGCATGTTGTGGTGCACATGTTGGAATTATTGGTCAGCGCTTTAGCTGGACCAAGGGGCGATTTTTGTTGTTGAGAATACCTATTTATTTGCCAAAAAGTTTCTTGAAGCATACATGTCTCCGGCTTTAGCAATTTAAGACATTGCTGGCAATCGTAATCCTAAATCCTGGAACGACACTGCAGCTGTAGGCTTCTCCCGTTATGTATGGCCTGTGTTGTATGTTCACTGTTTTGTTTCCTCTTACTTATAAAAAAAAAAACCGTTGCTTTTACAATATTAAATTGAGTAAATGTTTAAAAGCACACACATAGCAGTTGCCAAAAAATAAAATGAAATCGTGATGACCTAAACGATTGAGCTGATCAAACCTTGTTCATGTCTCTGATCCTGGTTACCTCGCCATCTTAGCTAAAATAGTACTGATACAAAATATACTATTTATCAGTACGTTTCTCCGTCCGTTTGGGGCTCTATAGATATATATCTCATATGTTGTACATTCAGTTATTTATTTAATCGGCGTTTTAAGTCGAATGTCAGAGTATTTCACTTAAATGTCGACTTTGTGTTACCGGTGTATGGTGTAAAACCTGGAAGAAACTTTGTAAAAACCACTCCACGATCTCTGCAGACATTGGATAATTTCCCTTATATATACCTAAGGTCCACAGGGAGATTCTTACCTATTCCGGGTACAGTGGAAGGGACTACGCATCCCAACGCTCAAGCAACTGAGCCTCGTCATGGCACCTGAGCCTCGTCATGGCATCTGCATCCATTAATAAAAGTTACCACTATATAATTATGTTAGAAGATGTAACGTTTGAATCTCACAATGGCTCTACTTCGTGTTTGAACAAAAGCTTAATTGTATAGGGAAAAAAAACTGGGGCTTCAGATGATATCTTTGTTATTTCCAAAACTAGACCCTAGATTTGTTTAACTATAATTACTTATAGAATTATTGATTATTTATGGTACTAAAGGATATTTCACTTATATGCCGGCTTTGTGTTTGCCGGGGTAGGGTGTAATCCGGAAAGACACCTCGTGAAAACCACCCTGCTATACGCAACAAGGATATCCTGCAAAAAACTTCCTTTAAATACCAAAGGTCGACAGAGCGATTCGAAACTATACTGGGACCAGTGAAGGGGACTCAACGAACAGAAACACTTCCTTCAGAGACACATTGATGACGTTAATTTTATTTCTAATTAATATGGGCGACTTGATTGTAATGAATGTAAACGACCCAATCAGTCTTGGATTCTTTCCGCGTCAACATATAACATACATTTTTCTTTAACTCTTCGGCTGGGATTTTGCCTAGGCTTATAACAATATAAATTCACCAACAAACGCATTTTGAAGTGTGTCTAGCACATAGACAATCCAAATAGCCAGTTTACCCCATATTCTAATTATTTATCATTACTGTAACTGATGACAAGGCTAAATAATAACCATGCCTTCCTCATCAGCTGAAATCAGTATTGAAAATAAAAGATAGGACTTAAAGTTTTTCTGTGACGGTTATACCTTAAAGAATGTAAAGAAAAAAGAACAAAATGCATGCTTCCGTCGGATATCGATTCCGGAACCGATGACTAAAAATTCCAATAATGTTGTACATTCAGATAACAACATGGAGGCGCGTTACATGCATTAATCCTGACCGTTGATAATGCTTTAAAGAGCTTGAAAATATTTCTTTACATTTAGAAGGAAATACCAGACATCGGCGAAATAAATACTTTTTAAAAGTAGAAATTCTTTCAAAGTAATAAAGAAATTCTTCGGCAGCAAGACAAAACAAACCTAAAACTTTCGTCAAATTTGACTTGTTTACAGTTCAATATTGTTTATCCTAGCTGGAGTCAGTTATCTGAACCAAGTATTGTTTATATTATAGTCTTAACAGTCCGACACCAAATGTTGGTAAGGTTCCTAAAAACTAACTGAGACTGGATGTATTGACACGAATCTATTTGGGAAAGACGTGCGCTTTTCTAATACAACTTTGCTTAGTAATTTAACGTTGAGGAAAACTTCTCTATTTCCCATATGTATAAGTAATAGTACTCGCACCAGAGCTGCAAATATATTTTGTGATGTCTTTTTCCTCTTTCTCCAACAAATATTCTATATATTTAAGATCAGTTATATCACACACAATTTACCTTCCCATAGCTCAATTTAACACTGTTTTCGTGGATATCGAGATATCCCTCGACTTATTTCGGATCGTTCGTCCCTTTAATCTTCAATTTAGTTACCATATGGCTGATTTGAAGCTGTCGGTTGACGCTAGAAAGGGTATCTTAAATCGTTTACGTCAGCTGATGCAGAATTAAACAGGACAACTAAAAACGTGTAGCCTTATCGATTCCATTCAAAGGAATTCTGGTGAATAAAATACATGCCAACATTAATGATGAAGTACTTCCACCCAATCACACGAGCCAACTTAGCAGTCCACCAGTGGTATAACTCGTAGCAGTCACACTTTCTAAAATTCCATGGCCGGTGGAGGACGTGACCACAACTGAGTCTTTTGATGTGAACCCTGTGGAAACTTGATCTTTTGCATCAGATCACTCACATGGATACCATGTATGTTTTGAAAAACACAATTCGAGTTTCACTGACAAAATAGCGGACTATATTTAACGGCCGGTTTCCTGGTCTGTCAGCGTTGGTGTCTGATGACAGTAAATAAACTCAAGCAGGTCTCAATATTCTGTATCCATCATGTAATATTGCGAACTGTTTTTCAATATCGCTAATAAATCTTACCAGTTACATATTTTCTTCAGTTAAATATCTTAAAACTTTTGTTAAATAGTCTGAAACTTGCAGTAGCCTTTCTTTGTGCCACTTTGTCTTCCTTTTTCTCTACAGGGGACAATGGTGGCTTAGGCGACCTTGACCTCAGCAGAGAAAAATGTCCCGTTGACCCGGGGGTCAATAACAACGAGTTAGTCTTGTCCTCTGAAATATATAATGGCTGTAGAGGTAACGATCTGTCCTTTTCTCTCTGTAGTTCCTGAATAACACCATGGAAAACCTCTTCCACATATTCGTAATCCTCAGCAGCCGTAGTTTCGTAAAAACTGCAGTCATGTTCTGAAGCAACAGCGTTTCCGTCTTCCTTGCCAACTTTTCTGAAACAGTAAAAGTGTGAATGTGGGAAATGGAAAATATAACAGATCATTTCTATGAAATGCGTCAGATGTTGGAAAAATCTTCCATTGCTGGATACTCTTGTCATAATCGTTCGATGCTTATTTAATTGATTTGGGTTTGATCGCTGTTGTACTCTGGAGAACGTTATTTATAAGACGACTGTCCTTTGTCCTTTTTGCGGACAACCCCGTTAACATTATTTTTGAAAAAGTTTCATTCAAGGGAAAGATGTTAATTTGCCCAACAAACAAAATTTATTGCGCTAGCTACAAATTTTGATGCAGCTGTTCTCAAGTCTTTTTTTACAATACAATAGTTCCCTCTAACCTTATTAGAGACTAACACATACTGATATCGTATCTCACCTGAACGTCACTTACCTATATCTTTCTAAATCTACTTTGTTTCCCACCAGAGCTACAGGTGTGTCTCTGTGTTGACATTTCAGATGTGACGTCACACTATCCAGATATTCTTTGGCCTTTTCAAAACTCCGTCTATTTGTGATGCTGTAAACTATAAGGAATGCATCGGCCCATCTCAAATACCTATCCGCCTCACTGTCCTCCTGTGAAGTAATATTTGGATTTGTGAGTTATAAATATATAAAGTACACTCACAGAATGTTCAGAGTTATTTAAAAAAACCCCAACAAATACAGGTACAGTGGCCTTAACTGTTGTCGCATCCGTTTCCATAATGCAATCTGCATGAAT
>JAVFBZ010182706.1:0-15222 GCA_032466195.1 Katharina tunicata
TTTGTGGTAATGGTGTTCTAGGTGTGGCTGATGTATTGTGTGTTAGGAATGGTTCTAGAGAATAGAGATAGATTTGTGGTAATGGTGTTCTAGGTGTGGCTGATGTATTGTGTGTTAGGAATGGTTCTAGAGAATAGAGATAGATTTGTAGTAATGGTGTTTTAGTTGTGGCTGATGCATTGTGTGTTAGGAATGGTTCTAGAGAATAGTGACTACACGGACATGGAACACAAATTCAGTTACCTAGAGTGTGAAAGCGTGGTCCAGGGGCAGTGCGAAGTAAAAAGGGAGCAGCGCCGGGAGGTTAAAGCTTAGTGGTAAAAAGAGTATCATACTTGGTGCTCTCAGTGAGGCGTGACGTCCAGCGTGTTCGCGTCATCAAGCTCCCCTTCTTCTTCATCTCCTTGTGACATTTCTGACAGCCAAAAATGCGGAAAAATACTTTACGAAATTTCTTCCCAAAGACACAGTAAAGGATGAAGTTTGTGGCCGAGTTCGTGACCACCATTAAGTTGCTTATTGTTGTGAATTTGATATAATCATCATTTATAGGGACACCCCCAACAAACATAATGTTATCAACTATAGAAGGCAGTTGACAGATTAGAAAGGCTGCGATGACAGCAATGAGCATAACAGTTAGGTTATGTTCCTTGGCACGACTGGCGCTCATTTCTTGACGCGTTTTTCTCGACTGTCGTACAGCACGAATCAGCAGCAAGTTTAACACAAACAGGAGTGAGAAGGGTAACACAAACATGATGATCAAATGAAGGTAAATAAAATAGATAGTTTTATACATTTCATTGCTGCCGAGTTCGGTAAAGACGTAATCCACTCTTGTAGTATTGTTCTCGTAATCGTGAATCTCCTCGACTCTGTATTCTAGCATCCGAGGGATGTTATACAGCACAATGCACACGAATATCACTAGGATTACTTTTTTGGCCCTTGTAATTGTGCACATTTCAGCTGCGTGAAGCGGCTTACATACGGCGATATACCGCTCAATGGTAAATCCCACTGTGGTATAAATAGTCCCTGTTTGAGCTATTAGAGCAATGGGATACATATAAACGTGCATGTACGGGTAGAACTTAAAATAATCCTCCAAAGCATCCGTTTTGTATTTGAGGGTTGGAATGGCCAGAGATAGACACATTGATAACAACACCACCGAGTCGTATATCGCCAGGGAGATGAGGTAACAGGATGTTGGCGACTTCATTCGCCGATCGCTCAATACGATTATCGAGAGAAAGTTTCCAATTAATCCCAACATGGATACGATATTAGCCATGATTCCCCAGCCATAAAACTGAAATGTATTACTGTCGTCAAAGTCTCCGCTGGAATTACCCTCCATCTTGATTTCAGTCAGCACTTGGAGTTCAGTCCTGAAACCCAAAAAGGAGACATTTCAACTCAAGTTTTGTCTTTGAAAATAATGTAAATATTTGAATACATTAATGCTTTGAACACTTTTGAAAAAGATAATCGAAATAAGAGCAATTTTGTTGAGTAAAAATAAATTACTAATTATACAATAAAGAAAACTCAGACCATAGTCAAGAGCACATTTCAAAGAGTACAAAGTTTTTCATTTTTATTCTTATTCTTGTTGTTCTTTTCGTAGCCTTGAGTAAGTCTCAAAGGCCAGCCACAAATTCTGCAGTTACTTTCTAATTTTTGTACAAATATTTGCTGCCATTTTTATGGCTAAGTAATGTCACTCAGGTCGAGTTGAATCGCTGTTTCATCAGATAATTTGAACACGGTTGTGAATGAATTTTTTTTATATTTTTATTTTTTTAACCCAACCATAGTGCTGGTTTTACTATGCGATATTTTAGCCAACATATAGCTCAACCCCAGTAACACCAGCTTATTCACCAGTTCCGTCCTATCAAGCAGTCACAGTGGTAATACTATATGAGGTAGTTAGCCCTGTTTTTCCCACAGTGAGAATTTTTACAACCATGAACATGGCTAGATAGACACAAATTTATTTGCTGAAGGGAGACAGAGAAAAGTCCTATGGACGCATAACATGTTAGAGATGAGATATTTGTGAGATCTGTAGTTCATCTCCAGTTACAGAATCGTGTAGGGGCTTGTTTTCCGTTGTCGCACACCGTGTTTGTAATGATGTTATGTATTGCTGATCACATCTTAAGGCAATTCCCTCTAGAGTCAGGTGTAAAAACTTGTTAGTACCTTCTCAATTTTCTTCCAACGAGGGGCCCTCAAATTATCGCCTGTGAATGCCTCAGAGAAAAACAAAACCTCAACAAAACGTGTAATGATACAACCACGTAACAGGGATTGGAACCAAATTGAGATTGTTGTTGTTGCATTGGACATTAGGAAACAGCTGGAAATAGCCCGGGCAGAAAAGATACTGACTTTGACCTCACCATGCACACTATCATTAACTTACTTGTCCATGTTCATTTTATTCTAGTTTGTGTTTTTATCTGCAATGATTTTAAACCGTTGGCAGTTCAAGATTGACTTGTTTTCTAATGATTGATGGATTAGGTTGCAGAATTTGACTTAATTCTTAATCGTTTTGTTCGCAGGTTGCTGGAAGTTTCTTTTTGATTCTCATGTCCCTTATAGTTGTTGTTTATTGTGCAGAAGTTAAAATGATAACTCAGACTGAGATTTGGAGTATTAATTAAGTCCTTGATTCCAATATGTATGACGTATTGACAAATTTATTGCTGCGTGTATGACCCGTGCTCTGGCTTAGGGCAGTATGTTTCCAGATTATAGTCATGCTGTCATACATAGCACTGGAGAAACATTATATTTCCAACAGAGATAATACTTAAGTGACTTAACATTTTTTGGTTGTGTTTGAGTCGCTGTCTAATGTTGGAATACACTGCCGAGCACGGCGTTAAACACCAAGCAATCAGTCAATCAGTGGGTTTGACTCCTATTGTTTCTACGCAGTTATATTTGAATGAGAACGTTATATGGGTGCAGAGAAATATAAAATATAAGGTGCAACAAGACTCTATCAAATTATGGTTTCCTATCTGATCTCGGATACTAA
This sequence comes from Katharina tunicata, assembly GCA_032466195.1. Classification (NCBI taxonomy): domain Eukaryota; kingdom Metazoa; phylum Mollusca; class Polyplacophora; order Chitonida; family Mopaliidae; genus Katharina; species Katharina tunicata. The sequence continues at coordinate 3,065 of JAVFBZ010182706.1, forward strand.
AAGGGCTGACAATATAGGTTTTTGCCAAAGTAAAAATAATACATGATAATCATAATGAGCTTACTTAAAGATGGATAATACAAGCAGATACTTTAATAAAGTAGAACAAATTTATTTGGCATGGCTTCATATATATATTTTTGTATAAATGTAGAGACTACATGTATATGTATGTTTTTGTACATAGTTATGATATTGACATACTGTACTGTAGGAATTTCTTTGTCTTCCACACCAGTACTCTCTGCGTGTTACTTATATTGTACGCTCGTAAAATAATTATATGATGCTTATTCTACCTAATGTTTGTAATCAATTAAAGACACAATCCTCGGCAGAATTTGAGACTTCTTTTCTCTTTGTGATGACTTCAATCACTGTTTCATTTTATTATGTTTTTATTAAACCAGTCTAACCAGACGTATTGAACTTGGAAACAGATTGGATTATTCCAAAGCTAAATTACAATTCGGATATGATTTTCGTTCATTTGTGTTCATTTATAGTCAGAACTAATATTTATAGAGCTTGTTCTAGGAATATCAATATCTGTGGATGGCATGACCTTTGTCTTAAGGGTGTGGCTAAAGGGTGCCCAACCGTCTTCAAGGTCAACTATAATCATGAAGGTTCAGAGGGGGGAGAGAATCTTACAGCTTATTGGTTTTAATTCATGCAGGTTCAGAACGCCACAGCGGGAGAGTCTTACCGCTAATTGGTTTCAGATAGTTTTGTCAGCCATTGTGCAATGCATATGTGTTGTTAATAAAATTATGGTTTGTTACAGTTTCGTGTTGTGCTTGTTAATTTTTACTTTGAATGGCCCACCCTACAAATGAACATCATTTTAAAAATCCACACGCCCAACTAAATGCAAAATTAATGTGATTTTTAATGAGCTGTGTTGATTTATACCGTCCGAGAACTTTCCTGATCTTCATTCACTGACCATGCTGTATGAATTTCAATGATTTTACTCTGCATCCAGACACAATTTATTGTCTGCACCTTAAGTTCAATAAATATTGATATTAAAACTAACCGTCTCTTCTCATTAACTGTGTGCAGATGTACCAAGGCCTAGCAAGCATAACACTATAAATAAAGTGCCCAGGTATGATGGGAAATGACAAGCCCTGGATAATTTTGCTAAAACTGAAATAGGGCTAAAGAAATCCCTCCCTTCTCAGCCAGTTTTATATGCCAATGTTTATGATTGCTTTTAGACTGAACCTTGCTTGCCACGGCACACATTTTTAATTTACCATTTCTATTGTCATATCCCTCACCCTGGTACCCACCTTGTGTCCAATAATTGTCTTAATCACCATTTGATGTGTCACATGCAAAACCTGTGTCACCAAATTGAAGGTCAAAATCACATTTAAAGGTCAAATGTTTAGCTGGTTTGATTTTGTCGTGCATTATGACACTTTGAAATCATTTGGTACAACTGATCCCCTTATGACTATAATGTGTTGGCTGTCAAAGGTCAAGGTCAGCATTAATGGTCAAAGGGTCAAGCTTAGATTTCTTGTCTGGATCATAACTTGTTCCGCATGATGAGATATTGAATTCATTTGGTAAAAGTCTTCCCCATTTGACAATGAAGCGCAATTGTTATTACTGTAACCATAGCAGGTGCATCTGTGGACCTCTGTCAATGTTGGCAAGGGATTTTGGTGTGCTTGTGCGTCATTTTGTTCACTTAGTTTGGATATATAGATAGCGCCTTGAAAGCGTCATAATTATTTACAAATGTTTGTTTTGTATGTTTCTATTTATTCAATTAAAGATGTTTTGTCAGAGTTGATGCCCTAATGATGCAGTTGTTATTCAGAGAGAGAGAGAGAGAGACAAGCACTCAATAACTGCAAAAAATCTGCCTCTGTGTGGGTTTCTTTCCAAGTTTGTTGCTTTCTTCCTCCAATTTCCTTTGTAAAAATCAATTATCTTTTTGCCAATTAGCTCTCCACACTTAGCCTTAAGCAAGGTTCTGCCACTATCCAATATTCTCATAACTTTTATAACTTTTAGCAAAATGAGAAATAAGAATTATATAACGGTTATAGACTAAACCTATACAATGGTTAACACTAGCTTTCTCAGGCCTGGCTTGTTGAATGTTCAGCAAGGGCGGAAAATAGATTTGCTATGAGAATTCCAGTGTATTATAGTTTCCAATTACTATGGAGTATTACTAGTAAACACAGTTCAGTTTGACGGGGAGTTAAGTAATTTACTGCAAATCAAATTAATAGAGTGTTACAGTGTCAGTGTGAGAGAAAAACGAAACAAATTGAAATAAATCAGGCACCTTTCCAATCAACACAAAAGAGGATATTTTTCGTCAGAGTTTTTCCTCAAGTTTCTAGATCTATTGATTTATTTGGTGATAACGTATAAAGTTTCGTGGCGCTCTGCCGGGAGTCTTGTTGAAAGATTCCCATACTTTGTGCTGACAGCTGAGAAAGTCACGATTTATCCATGGCTGTGATTTGTGCTAGAAGCAAACTAGAGATCTTCAGCTTACGCTAACCGACCTTAGAATTGTTTTCTATTACTCACACAGATCAGATTAGATTTATTTTTTGCTGGATGGAGACTACTAAGTAAAATTGGGCTTTTAGAAGATCCACACCTCTTACATACATGTATCATTGAAATGAGAAGCCATCTGTGGTGGATATTTTTCTTTATCAGCTATTATTTCACTTGTAATATGGCGTGTGGTTGCATGAGCGGCAGCCTCTTATCCCATAGAGCTCTATCAGCTAAGGGCCATTAGGAATCAGATTTGTTGCGGTGCCCTTTTTTCGTTCGGTAAATATCCTGTGGTGTCTTGTGTGTTTGCCAGTGTCATCGAGAGTGGTTTCCAAATTCCTTCACTGATTGGTCTGTCACGCCACCATATGAGTGAAATAACCTTAAGTAAGGTGTAAAACCCAAAATCAACCACACAAACAAACAACTAATACTTTTAATATGGCTTTGTTGCACAAACTTTCAGATATAAAGCAAATGTAAAAGCGTATGGTTTTGTTATCAATTGTGTTTGCCAATTTGGAATGAGAGATCCCAGACATTCTCAATCAGAGTAAGTGTTGATAAACAGAACAATACACCAGTTGCGTGGTCCACATGGAGTGTTTGTCGGGCCATCCAGTCAGTTTATCAATTTTCCAACCCTACACCATAGATTTATCAATAACATTATTGATTGCAAATATGCTGGATCATTTCTAGTGTAAAATTAGCAAATGGGCCATTAAAGTAGATTTTGTTCTTTTGAAGAAATAACGTTTAAGAAATGTTTCTGTTTTGGAGGCCTATAGTAGTTGAACCCTTGGATCTCAGGTACCCAGATTCTGTTGTTTGTTGCCGCTACCGTTAATGGGTATTTGCTTCGTCAATGAGGATGGTATATGTAGCATCACATACACTTTACACTTTGATTACTTTGTTTAACTCCTTAAGCAGGGTGTTAAACCCCAATCAAACAAACAAACTATATTTAACCCCTGTCCAAAAAGCAAACCGACCAGATAATACAAATTTTGCCTGATCTCCGTTGAAAGATAAGCCCTACAGTTGCAGAGAAAGAAGGTGTCTGCGTGCTTGGAATTTGTCGATCACTCATTACAAAAGTAAGCGTTCACCACTGTTCTGTCCTCATAAAGATAATCTTTCTGTTGTATTTAATACAAGTGAATTCAAATCATCTGGAACAGCTGAATTTGTAATTTATTTTCAATATGAATTCTAAACAACATTCAGGTTTATTTCAAATATGGTTACAAGACTGTGATGAATGTCTTCTTCTGTTCTCTGAGATACATCTCAATAACCTGAAAGCTCAAATTTTATTAAATATGTCAAGTTGTGACCTTGAGAGAAACTGGTTATAAACAAAGAACTTCATTTCCAATGTATTCAAAATATATCTGGAGCCATGAATTGAAATATAATTGCAACTAATGAGATATAAATTGTAGGACCCAGTCTGCCTGATGATATGTGGTGATTCATTGTTAAATACTTGTATAATAGTCATACGTGTCTCATAACTCAGATAACCAAGAATGTTATAATTATGTGTGAGGACAGACCTTCAAAGAAATCATATTTAACATGTTACCGGTGAAGCTGTGTATTCAACAATAGCAGAACTCCTCACACCACAGTACCAGAAAGATTCTATGGGGTATCAGGAAACCGATTTGTTGTGGTGTCCTGTTTAATATGGTCCTGTAAATGTTCTGTTGTGTGTGCTGCCAGTGTTGTTGAGGGTGGTTTCCTTCATCCATTGGTATGGCATACCATCAAATTAGTGAAATAGACTTATGTACGACATACAACCCCATTTAAACAAGTAAACAATCAGAACTGGTCAAATTGTTACACCAAGAACTGACTAAACCTAACCACATCATCATGCGAGTACCAGAAAGAATTGCCTATGAAATGATGTGTTATCGGTGGTAGACATGACAAACTACTTACTTGAGGTAGCAGTCCACTCTTATTGACCTGAGCCTCCCATAAACTGTGTTAAAACCACTTGGAAAGCCGTTTAATATTACTTGACTAAGCATTCTGGTATGTAACCTATCAATGGTGATGTCACCTTGCTTATTAATATTTGATGGCCTGTCAATAGAAATTGCTTCAACTCGACCTTCCATTCACTCTTGTAACTTTTTCATTGACTCTCGCCGTGATATTGCCTTGAGTCTAATAAGGGAAATATAATGGCTGAATTACAGCAGTGAGCAATCAACAACTGACACCAAGAAGTCAAACTTGTGATGTTAACCAATATTGTCAACTTTTTACATTTTTCTTAAATATAAAAAAAGATGAAGAGAGGCTGTTACGTCCACACCTTTTGTTAAAAGAGAGAAAAGTCTGTAACAGAGTGCCAGCGCAGATTAAACTATTAATTCTCACTTGTTTTTTTATCCCATGATGATTCCTCAACAAAAGAAAAAAGAAAGGACCTCTCCGTCACTTGAAGAATTTCAAGTGAATCATTCACTATCTCTCTCAGCTATGTAAATCAATGCAAAGAGAGACAGAATGTCAAGATTAGTAAAACAAAACAAATAGGAATAAATTTGGCAGAGGTTCAATCAACAAAAATAGTAAAGTTTTCATCATAGTTTTTTTGTTTTCTTTAAGTTTCTAGATATATATCGATTTGTCTGGGAATAACAGATCAAGTTTCGTTAGCTCTCTGTCGCAACTAGCGTTGAAAGATCCCCAGCTTAAACAGCAGTCAAGAAAGTCACGATTTGTAATGGATGAGATTTGTTCTGCTAAAAAAAAAACAGAGAGATCTTCAGCTAATGTTAACAGAACTCAATTATTTTCTATTTCTCGCAGGTATCTTTTTAGCTTAAGTGAGACTTAGCTGCAAAAAATAAAGGATCCTCTCCTGGATCAAAGTTAGGGATCAATGTTGCCCAAGTCACAGAAAATCTTGTCTGGACTAAAGATTCGGCAACCTTTCTTGGAACGAATCAAATCAAGTATCTTGATGCCCATTGTCCGACGATGTGTCATGGGCTTTTTTCAAGGTCGTTTCAAGGTTACAAATCAAGTTTGTGTTGTCAACATGTCACAAACTATTACAAGGGCTACTTTGTTACCTTTGATTGTCAATAATTAAGACTTTGATGTTGATGCCCATTAACTTCTGTGTTACAAATTTAATCTTACGGAGGTCAAGGTCATACTACATCTGTATGATGAATTCGTACTCAGTTTTCCACAGATAATAGTTATTCTAGTATTGTATCTTTATTTGTATGCACCTTAAAATGTTAAAGTTCGGGAGGGGCATTCATTTTTGTAGAAAAAGAATATTTAGTTTTTAGTGATGTTGATGAGGGGTTATTGTCTATGAGTTAGCAGCACCACACGAGTGCAATATTCTTAAGTACAACTAAAAAATCAAGCAAACAAAATGAGTGTTATCTCTAATTCAGCTTTCCTCTCCAAAAGATAAGCCGTCAGTTGTTGAAGTGAAAGAAGGTGTTTGCGTGACTGGAATTCGTCAGTCACTTAATACAAGTACATATAGATGCTTTCACCACTCTGTCTTCATAAAGGTGATCTTTCTGTTGCGTTAAAATAAGTGAATTCAAATCCTATGATTGCCTGGGACAGCCAACTTTGTAATTTCTCTCCAATGTCAAGCCATAACACATTCAGCTCTAGAATTCAATGCAACTGCAGTGATTTATTGTGTGAGATCAACAAGCCTGACAAATTCAATTTATGTAATATAAAAAATTGTGACAGAAATCTGTTTCTTGTCTAGTTTTCATGCTTATAAAGTTATATAGTGGTATTCAAAGTCAATGACATACATGTATGTTATCCAGAACAACTCGAGATTCAGGTCTATCTGAGAATTGATCTAGAACATGAGATAATTAATTGACTTTAATTAATCAATATCCCTGTGCCAATGTGATTACTCTTTACAAAAATATAGATATAATTGGTACGAGCGCTGGCCCTGCTAGCCAGAGACCTGAGTTCGAATCCCGGCGGAGGCAAGCAACATTTTTTTCTCTACATTTATACAAAAATATATAATTGGAGTTGTGAATTGAAATTGAATTATAGCTATCTTCATTTCGGTAGAGTCGTTGTACAATATTGTTGGCATTCCCCTCAGATATCAGAAAAGAAAATTAAATGAGCACCGTAAAGACTAATTGTTGGAATGGAATAAATATCACAAGCTTACGTAAACTATCAGTCAACTTCCTCAGGTGTGTGACACAAGAGTGACTTGCTTCAGATGCAGTATTGGTCCACAATACCACCATAACCACATTACCACCTGACACTAACCAGAACTGACTACTGATCACCCCAGATAATAATATCTGTTCAGAAAACAGTTCAACAAGAATCATCGCAGATAATAATATCTGTTCAGAAAATTGTTCAACAAGAATCATCGCAGATAATAATATCTGTTCAGAAAACTGTTCAGCAAGACTTTGGCATAATGGACTTTGGCTTGATGCTTTAGACCTGTTTTATGTCATCAATTGAAGCTTGGAGATATTGAGTTGATAAATACATAACGAACTAATCAGAATGTACACCTAACAAACTCTGAGTTTTTTTACCCTTTGGCTTGGTTTTATGGCCAGTGTTCCTGTAGAGAATTGAATCAGTGTGGAATGGTAATATAAGCCTGTGTTCACTGTCATTTGCACTATCAACTTTGTCTTGACAAATTCGACTGAGTTTAAACATGTGAACAAAACAAATCTATTTAACACAAGTGTAATTTAATCAATCCAAAACAAGTTGATTGAAATAAGACTTGTTTTTTTTTTAATTCCAAGAGTCAAAAGATTTCAACCAATAAAACGTGACATTTGGCAATTAAGTTTGATCAATGCTGAGAAATTTATCCGGTTTTACGGTGGTCAAAAACAGCTATGGAACATTAAAATAAAACCAGAAAAATCAAAGCAACTAAGTTACGTAATTTATGTTATTCACAAGATAACCTGATCGCATTCAACCCCAAACATTCAACTTTAGTGCATACATGTACATGTAGAAGGAGTTGAATGGGACGAGTTAATACTGTACTAGCACTGAGTGATCGCAAGCCAACGAGAGAGCAGGGAGTCCTATTGATCAAGCCTAGCTTATAAATGATATCTATTTGTGAAAGCTGTTTAATGATATTTCAGTACAAATTCTGGTCTGTAACATGTTAATGATGGTAGCACCTTGCTTATTGATATTTGATGTAATGTGTCTCAGTTGCTTAAACTAAGACATTTCATTTCTTCTTGTCAGTTTTTAATTGACTTTACATGTTATTGTCTTGTTTGTGGAAAGAGAATGATATTTACTGAGTGCTCTGGAAATGTGCAATCCACAGCTGACAATACTATTTAAGAGATCAGGGCGCAAAAAGCAATTCTATGTCCACTTGTCAAATTCAAGAAAGGTGTTGTGGTGTCTACGTTGATTTGGTCTGCTAGAGCAACTACTGTCAGTCGAAGGCTTCCGTCATGTCCACCGTACTTTATTGTACAGTAGTTATGTAATTTTGTGAGTTTGGGATAGTTTCATCACGTTTATGAAGAGCTTAAACCAATTAACATGTACTTTGAAAACTATAAAGAACTTTAAAAGATTTTAATGATGAAGTTAAAATTTAATTTAGGACCACCATTTTACATTGCTGATTTTTTTGCAGGATATAAACTCTTATAGTATTCTACATAGAAGTTGACACAGGAAGTGTGTTTTGTTTCCCTGTTTGGTTACATGTACTATTGTAATACACAGCTGGTTGCAGGGGGCTTCCTGTGCCCTGGTGTTCTCTGAGATACATGTAAGGGGCATCTGGAAGCCGATTTTGTCTGTAGAGTCCTGTCTCTGTCAACTGTTGTCCTCTGTGCTAGGGATAAATCTTGTTTAAGCAGCATTCAGAAGCTGGCTACGTAACAAAAACCTGACACCCAAGATGGATTTTCAATATACCCAGAAGTTGAAAATCCATCTTGGTTGCATAGTGTTAGCCAGAAATCAGAACGAGGGTGTCTCAAATCACTATTTAAAAAAAAACAAGTGGTTTCATTTTACATTTTTCCTATATTTCCCATGTTAATTTTGACTGAATTAGGGTGTCTCAAATGGATTCCAGGGCGTCTCAAAGACACCGAGACACCCCTCTGGCTAACACTATGCTTGGGTGTCATGTTTTTGGTTTCCTTTACCCATGTAGTCATATGAGTGCAGTAACCTTAAGTGTGGCATAAATTCCACATCAAACACTCCATTGCATCATTGAAACTGAAAAAAAAACTGAACTACAAATTAGCCAAATTAACGTAAGAGTGCAAGGCAACAAGGCATGCTTCAAATCCCCCAAGAATCCTTGATCTGGATGTGGTGAAATGTTAAATTTTGCAACCACACTGATGAGATAGTTTTAGCGGTTTCAGAGTAATGCAGATAAATAAGTTAGTATGGTTCACATGGTTCAGTAACTCTGACAGTGTCCCTGTTGGTGTCGAGAATCTCTATTTGAAGATGTCTTTGAAACAGGACCACACATTTAGCACCATGTAGCAGCAGACGGTTAGATCATCCCGAGGTATCACTGTGGCAAATCTAGCCCGCCTTACCAATTCTCACTCATCTCAATTTGGAGAAAACAAAAGAACTTTGATTCAGGAGATACAGATGATGCCAAGGGAAAAAAAGCAGATACATATATAATATGGTCTACTTTTTTGGCCTCAACAGACAAGATGTGTAGAGATGTGGACACCTTAACATCTGTATATATTATAATAGTGAAACTAAGGTTTGAATCCCGCTGTTGACCTTTGGTAATTACGGGAGGTTTTCAAGTGAATGTGGAGATGACTTTTTACAATGTTTCGTATTTGTTTTCCACTGTAAACTGTCACAGCTAAGTCTTAATATAAGTGAAATACCCTTTAGTATGAGGTTAAGCACTTATCAAATACCCTAAATCCTCAACAAATTCGACCTCTAAGGGCACAAACTTTGAGTAATTTATTGAATGTTTAAGTGTGAATTTGGAACTAAAACTTACATTTTCTGGTAATTAATTGTCTGCACTTCACAAAAATTTCAAAATTGACGCTTCTATTCTCACTAATCTCTTCTGTTTAAACCTTCTTAATGCATTCTTTTTCACACTTTCTCAATAACTATGTTAACCATACAACAAAAGATGTACATTTTAGAGTTTTGATTTAAATTAGAAAAATAAATCTTACTTGTAACTTGTGCTTGTATTTTTTGGTTAAGCCTCTGTGTGTCAATATTAAACAAAATTTCAATTATTAAATAGAATAAAATAATTTCTGAACATGACTATAAATAACACAACATATATTGGTACATATTTAAATATAATATACAAGCTTTCAAGAAAACACTGTTCTTATCATAATTATAAAATTTAGATGGTTTTGTTAAATACCATACACTCCATACCAGTGTTTATAAAACACTGAACAAGTAAAAAAGTCACTTTGGAATAGAGGGTATCTGATTAACTAGAGTATTTTTTATTATTTGCCTGTTCTGGAATTGGTTGGTTGGGTTAAACATTCAGTACTTTGTCAAACACAAATCATCGAATCCACACCAATTTATGTCACTCACTATTATAATATTGTGTGTCTTTGCTGAAGAGATTGATTGGTGGTTGACTAGTACCAGCTGACCAATCAGGAAGTGGCAGTTTCTGGCTATATTTTCCTCAAACATTCTCACCAATTGTTGATAACTCAGAGTGTCAGGGTATGTGTTTAACTTAACCAATCAATACTCAGTGTCTTTAACTTATATATTTCAATATATCCAGGGTGTTAATATCCACATCTCTCATCTATAATTATAACAGCTGCACAAATTTGTACCTGTCTGTCAGTACAGATATGTAAGGAAAGTAACTGGTGGCTGTGGAGATTGCAGGGTGGATTTTACAAAATTTCCTGTGGGTGGTTGGGTGGGAGCCACTCTGAGATACCGATTTGTTGTGGTGTCCTGCTTTGTTTAAGTTTGTACATGTATTGTCTTGTCTTGCATGTTGTCAGCGTCGTTTACGGTGATTTCCTTCACCGATTTGGCTGGCACGCCCTCACATAAGCTAAATAACCTTGAGTACGGCATAAAACCTCAAACCAATCAAACAAATAAAACAAAAAAAATTTTCTTTTGGTTTTCCTCTAAGCACTGGATATGCTTTATCTTCATAAAGTTATACAGTGTATTTAATGAACGCTGCCGGTGGCTACAAAGGTAGCGGGGTGGTTTTCAAGATGATTCCAATAAATCATGTTGTTTATCAAAAAGGAAAGGAGTGGACTTCCTTTAACAGGGTTTTCTCTTAACTGATTTTCTGTAACTAGTGTTGTTTTTCTCATAGTCTATCAGGGTTGCTACAAAGTGAAAGACCAGGTCTCTACTTCAGCCCAAGATCAGCTCAATACTTATTTACAAAAACACCCCTCCTTTCTCACACAGTTTTTATCACCGATATTCTGATGCTACATGTAGCTGTAGGTTTTGTGTTCTTTGTTTTTCCTTTATATCAACGTCTTTGTGCAGTTTATAATGTTCTGGCAGCGATCTTAAGATTATTTGAAGGAGAGTTTTGTTATGCTGTGTTCAATGTTTCTTCAATATATTGATAGGAGAAGAGAATATGTTGACACAAGTAGCCAGTTAAACAGTTAAGATAACAGAGCTAGGTGAGTTTAGTGCCATATGCTCTTCTCATTGATTTCAAGGTTTATTGTTCAATTGCCTGGCTATTTGTTCTTAACACAATTTTGTTTTCCAATTCTTTGTTCTCCGGAACAAGATTAAAAGCCTGCACCCTGCATACCAAGAGGCTTTCGTCCATAATTAATTAATTATTGCAAATATAAACCTCAACTTCTAAATGCAAAGAAAACTAGCAAACACATTTGTTAACATTTCACCGAAATAATCTTGCATTTTGATTAAGTTACAGTGTCACATAACACACGCTGATGGAGAATAGTTTGTGCTGAGAATTGTGCTAGGAGATCAGAAACTAGAGGAGTGTGAAAGTGTGTTACTATAGAATAAACAAACATGATACAAGAGAAGGTTTGATCGTTTGAAACTGTTTCTAAGAAAATCGTGAAATATGATGGACGTTGACGGGTAGTGGTTTTGTTCGGCTTCAGTTTTTCCTGGAAGATTTTAGTTTCTATGGATGCGTGTGGGCATTGAAGAGTGAAACCACATGCTACAGCCCTTTGTTCACAGGTGACTTAGCCCTGGTTGCTTTTGAATCCTGAAGTCAGTGCATGTAAATCAAGCACAAACGCCTTATTTAGAACATTCTGTTGACTGTGGGAAAGGAAACTATTCATTTTAGAGTCTTAATATATCCTCAATATCTGTCTTTAAAAATGGTGTTTGGCAGAAGGTTTTCGCTTGACCTGGAGGTGTCTTGTCAGTTCTTGAGATAAGTCCCAACCGTTTTCTGATTAGTATTTGATGTCACTATTTATTATCCGTCAACCAAATTCCTTGTGTTTTGATTGGTCAATTTGCCAGGGGATAAAAACCCGTACACCCTTGGAGAATTT
>JAVFBZ010182717.1:0-14019 GCA_032466195.1 Katharina tunicata
TCTTTTTTTGAAGAGTGTATATACAAACAGCAGAATGGGATAACTCTTTCTAGGTAAAAAACAAAATGGTCAGTCGTTACCTCAGAGCCACTCTGATAGAGCCACTTGTGGCAATTTATCATGAAGGGTAGCAGATATTACCACTCCAGCAGATCCGATATTGTTGTTGTCCTTGACAACCTACATTGTCATAATTTTAAAAAAAGAAAATTCTTTTTCACAACAGCAATTTAGTGGAACCTACGTATAGCACGGGTATTTGTTTAAAGACAGCTTTAAAATGCATTGTACTAGAACAGTCAGAAAAAAATCTAGACCCTTTTGTAAGGGGCTAAACACAAGGTGGTTTATCTGGACATCTAACTGTCCCAACAACCCCAAGCTGGGATTCAGCATAGATACATCTATCTGTAGATTGAAAGGCGATAAATTATATTAATTTTTCAATATGTGGATAGCTTTAGTCCAATTTTGTAACAAGCCATAGATATAGTCTTTTTTATCTTTGGAGCCCTTAGTAAATTATTTCAGCCGTCAATTTACAAATACGTTGATATATTGAACAATAGATATGTTGATATCCTGACTGCTCGCGCACATTTACGGTTAATACATACTGCTTCATTAATAGCGGAACACTCGAAAAAGACATTCATGGCTAACTATATCATTGGTGGAACTGTGTACGTTGTCAGACATCAAAGTTTTAGACTGATACAAGAACTGACAAACGGTTTCTGCTACTACAGGTGAACTTTACACGCAAGCTAGCTGGCCCCCGTGTAGATAGCCTTTGTTTTTAAATTTTAAAATATACCACATTTACCAACTTATAACTATGTTATAACTATTTAATAATATATTTTTGACAAGAGTAATCACACTGCCACAGGATATCGACCAATTTAAATCGATACATCATCTCATTTTCTAAATAAATTCTAAAGTTTCTGGATAGATCTTAATCTCGAGCTGTTATGGATAACCTACTAGCTTCTCGAAAAAAGGTAATACCAGGTAAATGGTGAGGAATGAAAAGTATCATTTAGACCATGAAATTAACTCGACTACTATAAACTAAGGATAATGACAGTTATGAGTCATTCGACATATATGGGAGTTTTGTCTTAACCAATAGGTCCTTACATTTTTTGTTTCTCGTATACGCTATAATTGGCCCCTGCGAGAGAGGTATAAACATTTTAAGTACAAGATTTTGATATTCCTGAAAAGAAGACTAGCAACCCGGATGCTGGGCTGGTGATATTGGAATACTTTGCGCCTTTAGCTGGTTCCAAGTTGAAACCTAATGGATAAAGGTTTGGAGCGTATTAATCCGATAAGCTTCTCTTTCCAATCGCTTCTGTTTGATTTTTTCCTCAATCTGCATGATTTGAAAATGATATGGAATAATCAGGAAGGGAAAAATGTTCATCTATTGGGGAGACAGTTATCTGTAATCTGTTTGTCAGCTATCTAATCTGTTTGTCAGCGATCTTTACTCTGTGGAAGGCTCTAGGTTGGAACCGAAATGTCAGTGTTATTAACATTGATTGTCCATCGGACCAGATTTATTTCAGTTATTGTATATATTTTTAAATTAAAATCGACGAGCAATTAGGCTGAGACCTGTTAACAGTACCTAAATAGACATTCCAGTACTCGTACATTCATTAATTGATATCGATATCGCTAAATCGGCTAAGATATTTAGCATCTGTTTGAACTTCGATGAGAACACTTGCCTGCATACATACAGTATGCCTGTTTGGACGCCCCCCGGTGGTCTGTATAGGTTGTCCGACAATACACGTATAACGAACCGGCTAACGAAGCTGCACCAGTTGTATCCCCGACAATCAGGAAGTATAGTTGGGCTATTTTTTAAAATATAATTCGCCTGTCTGCTGTCCTGGAATCATCATTATTGCCTGATTTATAGATTCACAACCCGGTTCTACAAGTATTCGTAATTACATTTCTGGTAAATAAAATGACAGATGTACTTTGACAAGGCTGTTTGCTTTGCGTGTTTGTGCAAATAAAGGATTGGTTACGTTTCATTATACTGTCAGATGCACAGAAAATCACATTTGGTTGGTTAATAACTACATACTCAACTAAATATAACAGCACATGTACCGTAAAATTTTGTACCACAGAAAGACCATCAGGCATTAAAACGAAACCTGCATTCTGCTTGCATTATTGACTGGTATAATTACTCTCCATTTGCTACATATAGCTGCTATAATTAAATAAAATTATGTCTTTTACGTTTTACATCTGGAAGGCTAAACCATCGGACCGACAGAACAATCTTAAAGTATTTTTATTATGATAGAAAGTTGTTGCCATTTATTCCCCAGTATTTAAAGCATATACATGAATTTCATTATTCTAATGCCATTATTAATTTATAGGACTAGGCACATTACACGGGAATATGACTCAGACTCTATATAAAGGACTTGGGTGGTTTGTTATATACGCCTTAGTCAATCCCAGGATAATGTCATGTATGGGCATGGGATGTTAAACCGGTGGACATTACCTTTATCCTATCTTAATTGCAGAGTTAATGGGTCAAGGCCGTTTTAGTCTTTGGTTTCAGTTGACTGCGCCCTGTCACAGTTTATACGTTCTTTGATACTTAAGCTAAATAATAGATAAATACTATGGAGTGTGTTTTATATGACAAAGTTTGTTACCTTGATGTTCACGGTGCCTGTTCCCCCCATTATGGAATATGACATTTTTCCGACAAAGAGGACACACAATGCAACGATTGATTGTCCGTGAAGCATAGTGGATGAAGGGTGGTAATGTTTGAGTGGGATTTGTAAATTGACTCCAATGACCTACTTATGATGATGAAAAACAACGTCTGCTCAGCTACATTTTCCCGGGAGCCAATTTACTGGGGAAACCGCCGACATTGTCTTTTTCTCTATTTTGATCCTATCAAGTGTCTCAGATTCCGTTTAGAGACTGCTTACAAAGAAGAACTAGAACAACAACGCGGACTTGTCCTTAACTCCACAGTATTTACTACCAACAGAAGAAATAAAGTAGTTCCAAAAATCTGTTTCGAGTAATATAGAATACGAGACCAGGAAAGTCATGCTGGTTTACATAATATATTTCGTCTTTAATATACATGTTTTAGATTATGGAATAGTGAAACCGAAATATATTATCTATACCAAGATATCTTCCTTGTTCGGATTTTTTCTAATTCTATAATACTTTAAGAAGTTAAACGCTGCGCAAAAATCACATAACACTTACGTTAGAGCTACACATAAATGTTTCGGGACTTTAAACTACTCCTAGTCCTCCTAAAGTTTACCCAGCATAGATACATCTGTCTCTCTATGCTAACACCGGATGAATCAATTATTTTCTTCAATATGTAAAAGTTTTAGTCCATTTTTGTAACTAACTACCAATATGGTTGTTTAAGCTTGAAAGCCCGCGCGACGTTTATATCAGCCGTTTAGTGACAAATAGCTTAGTAGATTGAACAATAGGCCTGAATATAATGGTATGTTGGCTTTTCTCGATTAAAGTGTAAAATCTACCTTCCGACCTTTATCATTTGGTATCCTTCGTTAACTTCCTAGGGAGAAATATCAACAACGTTTTTCTTAACGGTTAACCCTTACTAAACCTCGAGATGCACGCGAAAGCAATTAAAGGAAATATGTTTGTGCCATCAAATACGATGGACATGTGGAATCAATCCAGAATCGGCTTGATATCGAATTTGACATAACTTGATCCCCTGAAGCCGTATCATACAGCACACTGAATAAAGGCTATACCCATGAATTACTCCAGTCATGATGTGCCTTACTTTTGTTACATGTGTTCAATGACAAGCTGAAGAAATCATGGTTACCGCTTACAACTGCAGTAAGTTATCTAACTTACTATGATGTTACTAGTAACTGTAAAACAAAACGTATCGTCCGTCATTTAGTCAAGAAGTAATCATCTCTTTTAGTTCGCCGTTTCACTCGAATATGTCGTCCACTGATTAGTAACTGATAAGACACGTGAACTACATTCAGGAGGTCGAGGTGACCGTTAGATTAATGCCCTTTGTGGTTCGTGAAATAACCTGGGACTCATAAATACATGTTATATTAGAGCTGTCAAAACTAATCTTTACTAACCATAACAATAATGTAGATGGTACATCTTCGTTTACAGATTACTGTTATATTATTGGCCTGTGATATACAATTAGACAAAATAGCCGTCAAAATTAGAAATAACATGGAAATGATATAATTTATCCCTTCTCATGTTTTTAGTTAGAATCAGCTTTGTGGATTATATTTAACACAACACCGAAAGCATATTGGTGAAGTACATGCAAGGTGGATTTCACTCTGAAAGGTGGTTGGTTTGATGTAAGCAATATTTTAAGTGCCTGGAGAACTTAAAGCCATGTGTTATTCATTAAGAATAACGATTAGATAATGACTTGATGAGTTTGGAATTGCTAACTTGACTATTTACCTTAACTGATGAAACACACATTTTACAACACTAAGTATGAGTTTTCCTGGGGCTTTTATCATTTGAACAAGTTGGTTAGCTACATAACACCAGCCTGCCAGGAATGCACACCCCGGCGTATACTACTAGGGTCATATGATTTTACGCCCTACTTTCATTAGTAATCAGTGAACGAATGGTTGGTGATTTTTTGTCTTGCGATCTGCACGCACATAATCTTCATTATCCGGCGTCAATTCGGGCTGATTGAATTGTGTCTATTGCAGAATATGGCCTCTAGCTGATACCTACCAATATCTCTGATCTGGGCGAGTACATGCACTACTCACTTGGCTTGTCATATTAATCATTAACAAAATTACCGGGTGTAGCACAGTCCAGTTACACGTGGCTGGTCAGGAACATCATGTGAGGAATGTTTCCGGGATTATCCAATACTTCTGTCTAATTCTCTTCACGACGGTTGTCTATCCCACCAGATTTCTATATAACGGTTTCTGAGCTATTTAACCTTTACGTAATATTTTGACATATTATATTTGTCCAATGGCTGGTGACAAATATTCATGCAGATCTAAGGTTGTTAGGAGTGTTTGTGAAGTGTATATACCAAACTTCATCGAACAATTTGTGTACATTGGTAATATGAAAATGCAAGCTGAGCGGAAGGGATAATTACTGTTGGCCATGGTGTATATCTAAAACAGATTTACTTTCAAGTTCGACTGAAATAACGCCAGATGGTTGGATGTGGGCAACTGATTATTACCACATGTTCATAACTATACGTTGAATGATAACATGCCACTTACGGACTTGTATCTTAGGTTACGATTTCGGATGATGGACAGCAAGTGCATAAGTTAGCTTGCTCAACAGTCTTCGGTTCCCTATCCGTGAATCAACTGGACGAAGCGGAATACCCAAGTGAATATAGCTCATAGCAAGAGGTAGGGTATTGTGTTATGGATCTCTTTACCTATTATTCTAAAACATCATGCATGTTATACGTATGATTTCAAGTTGACCAGACCAGACATAAGCAGTTCGTCAATTCACCACCTATCACTTTTTTGTGTTTAAAGTCAAAGGTATAAAGGTATAATTAAGGTAAACAGTTTATTGCTTCGCCGTTACGCTTATGACCGTCGGCAAACCATATTGTATCTTTCAACATATGTTTAGTCCGTAAGTTAGCGTGTTTCATTTTTATGCCGTTTGTTTGCATCTGTTATAACTTAACTCACATTATAAACCATTAATTGAACTTAATTATATACTGACTCATAACAAAAATGATGGAGCGCCACTGTTTAATGTACTGAATTGTTTCATTATCTGGCGCTAATTTGTTGTTGTGGTGTGTTCACACCCGAACTCATTGTCATTACTATTAAAGCATTCATTAGCTTGCCTATTAGCTATAACTTATTTATTGTGGTATTGCCCACGTATGTGTTAATATAGGAACTTTACTATATATATCATTTTATCTGTTTAAAGTAAACATGTAAACGATTTGGAAAATCTTATTTACAACAGTTAAATTAAATTCTAATTTTCGCAATTGACAATTTTTCGGAGTCTTCGAATTTGGACTTTGCCAGAATCAAGTATGACCATGTCTGTTTCACAAAGGTAATTAGTGGAATGGCTATACACTAACTTAGTCTTAATGACTAGATTTGTGAGCCAAGGGTATAGTCAATTCTATATTACCCAATAATCAATAAATGGTATAGTAGATTGGTGTAACTATAAATTTTCCCCTGATCATATAAACCAGGTTTATTTCAGGCTTCATACATATTGCAGCTTCTGTAAATGTAATAAATCGTTTTCTACTCGACAAATAATGCAATATTCATCCAATGAAAAGTGGTTAGTTGGATTATAGGAGAACGCTATTCTTTTATTGATGGTATAATTTGATTATCTTGTCAGCTGCATGTCTCTAAATGATAGCATATCGCCAAGGAGTCAACCTACGTGAAAATCGACCAAGGTTAACAGATTATTATAATATACGTTATAATAATACATATAAAACATCTCTTTAAACACGAATTTCTTGTTTCTTTTAGCTATTAAATTATTTACGTTTAATTAAAAGGATGTCAAATTATCAGGCGTAACTGGGACACGTCAGCGTTTATGCCAATAATAACGCCATCAAGTCAAAACCCGACCTTTAGTGGTCAAAATCAATGACAACACAGTAGTGTATAGTCAATGGCGATCTGCTGATACAAACAGATTGGTGTCCTGAAATGTTTCCTTATGACAAATAATGTTCTATGACAAATTCTGTAACAAATTGCAATTGCATTTAGCAGAAAATGGGCGTTTTGTTTAAACTAAATGTTGACAAATATTTAGTTTTGTGTCAGATTTTTAGTTTATTTACCCTATAATTATTCATTCTCACGGAATTTAGCTTGAGTGTAAACTGATTAATGGCGAGTTGTCTTTTTTACATCTATTTCCATCCATTGTTTGTAGATATTATAACATGGAATGCTTCTATTATATAGCATGCCAACGCTTGAAACGACTAAGCATTAGTTTAATAGTTTATGCAGGCAACCCTTCATTTTTAGTTTGTCACAAACAATATAACTTGTTATTTGATATTTGTGCATTTTACCTTTCTTTTTACCTTTCCCTTATTAGGATATTGCGTCAACAACAGAATATAAATATACCATTTGACGTAGAAACATTTTTAATACTGAATTTTGTAATATATTCATCATATGTTTCAGTTTACAATCGGAAAATGGCGTCCATGGAATTTTGCGTTGTGATACTAAGTCTGCTGATCTTGGGGACTTGTGAAAGTAAACGGACAGGTAATTTTGTCATCTGAACGTTTCTCAAACAGAATAATCTGTAGAGTTAATCTGATTCAGTAATTTCTTTCACTTTGTTCACTGTATTCAAAAGGGCTTGTTTGTTTTAGAACAAGTAAAATCGCATGATACTTTTGAAATCACTGTTTAATGGTTCTTGGGCTATTTCAATATGCTTTTATTTCTTTTTACACGAATTCCGTTTTACTTTGGAAATTTGTTATCGACTTATTTATGTATTTTTCTTAAGATTCCTCATGATTATTTCAAGAATTTAATTTTGTACTTTATAATCCATATCACTATATGGTTTTAAAAAATCCAAGCTTTCGAAAAGAACTTATTGCATTATCAAGGCAAAAGCCATTTTGCCAAAGTCAAAGTCAAAAGTCAAAATCTTTGTTAAAAAACGGGTTAGATACAGGAGGTAGAGGCTACTTATGCGGACAGAATATACTATTTACCTTGATAATGAAATAAGTTCTTTCTGAAAGCTTGGGTTTTTTGTAATTATGTTTCATGTATTTACTGTCGTGAGTTTTATTAAAGGCTTAGTTAAAACCTTTCCATGTCTGTATCTCTATGGTTTCCTTTATGACTTAGAAAAAAATTAAAACAACAAAAAATAAGCAGATATCATTTAATTGTTTTCAACATTTTCCTTATTGTGACACAAATAAACTTATTGCATTACACGTTGGCGTTAAATAGTAGTACAGAATAAGAGAAATTCCGAACTAGGAAGATCATGTTGGTATAGATATATATTTCGGCTGTACTATGCCATTATCACTTAAACACAAACAGTTTATACATCGTATATAAATGCACCAGAAGTGATCCAATGACTACAATACATTGTTGGTTGCATTATTTTGCAGGATCTTTTATAAACGGCACCCTTACATCAGATGAGAAAAAGCTGATAAAAGTGTTGCTGAACGAGTATGAAGATCGTGGGATATATGGAAGGCCTGTGTTAAACTTCCATGAGATCATCAAAGTTCATTTCGGTCTGAATCTGATTCAGATCATGGAGTTAGATGCTAAAGCTCAGGTTCTCTCACTGAATGTTTGGGATCGATATGTAAGTCGGACTTTTTCCATAAAGTTGGTTTACTTACTAATGTTTATTCAATTTTTAAAAAATGACAAAAATAAATCGAAAAGCACCGACGGTGTAATTGTTCTCTGGCCTTCAGAGCGGCAGCCGAGGTAACTAAATGGTGACGATTCTCACAGCTGAACTATTTCCTGTACCAGGTTCAGGGATTTAGGATATCAAACTACAAAGAACACAAGCAGGAAAAACTTGGCATGGTTGATCCCTCCATACAATCCCTCTTACTTATGAAAAACTTTGTGACTGATCATCGATGCAGACCTATCAACATCATGTGGTATGCAATGCCCTTAGGTGCCAACAATACAAGGGGCGTGATGAATAATAACAGAGAAGTAACTCCGAATATGGATGCCATTACTGTCAATATTTCGGTTTAATTCAAAACCATTTTTAATACCTAAGTATCAAGCTTTAATACCGAGGCTATGTATGTATAGTGAATGCAGTGAGTAATGGTAAAAAGCATGAGTAGGCCAAGCAAACACACAGCAAGAAAATCAAGAAACTACAGGCGAACACATGAGTAACAATCATCAGCTTAGCATACTTAATAGAGTTGGAAGAAAACAAAACAATATTTCAGCATCTTATCGTGGAGAGTTTGGTATGTGTGCAATACCATATAACGCATGGAAAGTGAGATTATGCTGACAAGGCAAGAGAAACAGGTATTTGGCTAAGTAATAACACATTTTCAAGTTGCAAAAAATCCAGCATATGGGACATTAATTTGTGAGGGGAATTGGACAGGATATGGTATATCACTAATGTTTTGCACTAGCTAAATACAATGTGCAGCTTGTTGGCAGAGTTCAAGGCAGATGTTTATGTCCTGATGGCAAGTGCTTTCAATAAGTTTCGCCAAAACTTGGACCTGTCCATTATTTTCGTGTTACTCAATAAAGTTTGAACTATATCTGAGTAGGGTTCATCATCATTATTAGATAGGTATGGAATGTTTTGTAGGTAAATAACAGTTTTACGGTTTTTTTTTGCATGGTTATGGATTTAATTGTTTCTCTGAAAGAGGCTGGTGGTTGGGTGGGAGCCTACTGTGCCCTGGTGCTCTCTGAGCTAAATTTGTTGTGGTGTCCTGTTTTGTTAATGTTATGTAAATGTTTTGTCATGTCTTGCATGTTGCCAGCGTCGTTTACGGTAGTTTCCTTTACCGATTGGGCTGGCACGCCGTCATATAAGTGAAATAACCTTGAATACGCTGTAAAATCCCAATGGAATCCAACAAGTCTAGACATCTTTCCAATTAAAGAAAACAAGCACCCTGGACAAGTAAATTGGTATACAACATAACTGTTACAGTCAAACGAAACTTCTTCTCTATGGCTGAGAAATTGGGACATTTTTGTAGTTTTCCATATGATAATTATTTTTACTTTTGTTGTGATATTTCTTGTTATTATATTAACCATACTTTTAGAAAAACGCTCCCAACGTATGGGAGCTTAACACAAAAGTCAGGGATGACCAGGTGTTCTTGATTAATTAGTTTTTTTTATAAAGTTTTACCAACCGAGAAACAAAATTATTGTCTACAAATGAATTTCCCCACTATATATACATAGCCTCTGTTAGTTTATACCTATGTCTTGAAAATGATTTTTAATAAAGTTGAAATATTGACAGTAATGACATATATATTCGGAGTTTGGTCTCTGGCCCTTCTGTGACCTACATGGATAAGGGGCTTATGGGTCTCAGGTATTCAGATATAAAATTCACAACCCAACTGCTTATTGCTGCTTGCAAACGTGATGGCAGACGTAAAACAGCAGCTATAGATGAAGATAGATACGTCAATTTGTTTAAGTAACATGGTCCAGTACAGCACAGAATCAACCTACACAACGGTAAAGTACCAGTCGTACTATAATGACTGTACTTGTTCTCTCTCAGGAATGGAACGACATTTTTCTGCGATGGAATCCTGACGACTTTGGTGGAGTAACGGAAGTTAGGGTACCTGCCGACAAGATATGGACGCCAGACATCAGACTTTATAACTAGTAAGCTTTTTTTCATACCTAGTCTGTCGAAATTTGTACAAAATTAAAAAAACAAAACAATCTAAAGTTGTTAGATTTTGCGTGCAATGGTCTGTTTTGCTTTATGCTTTAGTTATTGAAATCGTGATTATCTCTTGGGAACTTCGTAACTAAGAATTGAGGGTTATCGTTTTTATTGTCAACGCATGTGTAAATGGAATTGTAATTGAAAATTATTTTTCACCCCGCAACAGTAGGAATAATTTGAATAAAATGTTTTTTAATCATTTTTTTTACCGGTTTTCACCACAATTGCTAACCTTAAACAAGTGTGCAAACTTCTTCCAATATTTTTAAAGATTATTTTTAGTTACAAATGTAAAAAGGAAACTACCAACCGATTGAATAGTTTGTTGTTGAAGTATTTCAGAAATGAAACCTCTTAAGATGTGAAGGCTTATGGGGAAATTTATTCAGTGGAAAGATACAACTGCAGACCACCAGGATTAATTGACATGCAATTATCGAATAAATCTAATCTCAAAATAATGGAATGTAGTACACTAGGATAACGGTTAACCACAGTCGGGTGATGTGAATTGTCTCCTTTGCTGATGGGATCTCAAGTTCTAAATGTTTTTCAGTTTTTGCAATTTGTTGGCATATGAATTTTTCCAAATACTAATTCTTCGTCTATATTGTTTTCATACTTATTATCTCCTTTTCCAGTGCTGACGAGAGGATTAATGAACACCGGTCAGCCTTGGCAGTTGTTTACTATACGGGCTCTGTCCTTTGGATGCCTCAGGCCATTTATAAAATCTCTTGTCCCGTCGATATTAAACATTTTCCGTTTGATCGTCAAAAGTGTGCTATGAAATTCGGTTCGTGGACATATAACGGACTGAAGATGGACATGGAGTTTGCGAAAAACATCTCAGCTTTTGAAATGAGCGATTACATTGAAAACAAGGAATGGACTATTGTCGAAAATGTGGGTGTAAAACATGTGATAAAATATACATGTTGTCCCGAGATTTTCCCCGATCTGACATTCATTCTGAGGCTAAAAAGAAGTGCTGTGTTTTATAACTATATTTTAATCCTTCCTTGCGTGTTACTGTCCACCCTCACCCTAGTACTGTTCTGGATACCGCCGGAATCTCCAGCTAAAATGCAATTAGGTAAGCACAATCCTTTTGTTAAAAAGCGTCTCAGGATGTTTAATTAACAGTTTATAGTTAAAAGCATTTACAATTACTAGTCCACTATAAATTTGTTAACTTTCACAGCAAAAGCATTTAATTTACCTAAAATATCAAATGCTACCTATGTTATCTGTTGTGACAAGCACGCACTTGACAAATGTGATTGACAAACAAGGATGTAAATCTTAAATTTTCGTGCACTGTGCTCTAAAAAAAAAATAACAACATCTATTAGTGGACGAGTTTGCGAATTTGCAAAACGTGTTAAAGAAATAATTCCACTGCGTACTTGAATTGCCCATAACTTTAAAAAACAAGTTAAAGCCACTTTGAATGTATTATTTTATTGCAGGAATGAACATTTTTGTTGCCTTTTTTGTGCTGTTGTTGTTACTGGAGGAGTCTATTCCACCGGCTGCTTCCACCATCCCACTCATTGGTCAGTATTAGGTTGCTCTAGCCACTTAACGCTGATTGTAACTATTATGAAAAACTTATCGCCCGACTAACCGGGTCGATAAAGGTCTCTTTTTACCTATTCCGAAGCTGATTTTCTAGCCAATGAACATTGAGTATACGGGTCATCTGGTTTACAATGTTTGCTTCTCATACACGCCAATTTACAATTCTCTACAGGTTACACTTTTATATAACAATTCCCTTAAGCAGACAGACAATTCTTTGTACATACATAGGCCTATAAATTATTCATTGCTTGTTATGATTGTTCATGGTGTAATGATTACAAGCCAATATCGATAAGGTAATGATGTAATTCCTACGAGCCGTCACTGATGTTTTCCTCCAGGGTCGTACTTATGATACCAATGGGATACAACAATCCCTGCTCGCCATTATACTACACAAAAGTAGCTTGAAATTGCGTGTGTCGTAATCATCGGGATCTATTTTATCCGAAATACAACAAAAATCATGTAGGCAAACCCCAAATGATATTACCGAATAGTGTGTGTTTTATTGTATAACAACTTCAGGCCGTTTGTTGTTTGCAAATACGAAATGCAATCAATGATGAAAAAGGACATGGCTTATCCATTTTCCTCGTTCGTGCCATTACAGGCATCTGAGCCCACCAATAAGCTAAGAGCAATACTCCCACGTGGTGATGCATCATCTAATTGAATTACTGTGTATTAATAAAACTGTAGCTCGCTATCTGTAGTTACCGTGCTCGCTCTGGTGGTAATCTGTATCCTAAAATATAACAAAACTAACATTTAGGTGAATGATATCATTTAATGTCGAACACAAAAGAGACACCAATCTGGATTTGTATTGGTGCCATTCTAGCCTACTGATGCAAACTTCAAACAAGCAGCTTTTGCGTTTCTATTTAGGTAAAGCTATTGACAAGAGACCTTTGATGTGTTTAATGAATCTGACTGCTGCTAGAGTTAATGGTTAGTTACTGTGAGATGTCAGGCGTTCAACGCCGAATCTGTTCGGATAAAATTACCACCGATGCTTTAGAATCACAAAATGTATTAAATGCCGAAAATAAAAGTCACAATTAACTCGTGAGTGAGTAACCATCGTCAGTTAATGGACCATAGTTAATCACATTCTGAGGCGCCGTGATGCATGAAACTGTCAACCAAAAGGCATTAACCAGTGAAGTGTTTCTGAAGTGATATAGGCCATGAAAGCTGAATATGGACGACCACTGCCCGGTTCGTATCACGTCGTAACGATGAAACTGTTCACCGATACAATTTAATGAAAATATGCCAGATGAACTTGATTTAGAGAAAAACAAAAGGATTAAAGAAAATAATAGAAATACTCCGAAAGTTAAAGACATTAACCAAACGATAACAAACTGGTTAGACTTTTCTGTAGCCCAATATTTGTCATACATGCTCAAAAAAATAGCACAGGTGTGTGTTTTATTCAAATCAAGTGTAAAATGCAAGAAAACAATTGGTCAAGTGTACGGTAAAGAAAGAGTTAACGAGTTAAACTAATATACTAACTTCACGAGTAAAACTCTATACTAACTAATATAGAAGCTTGGCCTATGATCATTCACAATACTCTTCGCATGCAGGAATGCAGCTACAGAACTGTGCCATACCAAAACATTGTAATTCCCACA
The DNA here is from genome assembly GCA_032466195.1 of Katharina tunicata. Taxonomy (NCBI): domain Eukaryota; kingdom Metazoa; phylum Mollusca; class Polyplacophora; order Chitonida; family Mopaliidae; genus Katharina; species Katharina tunicata. Next base: position 13,833 of record JAVFBZ010182717.1, read on the forward strand.
TCGTACGATGCGGAACACATATTTGGAACTTACCGTCTTCATCCATTTTCTCCGATTCTTTGTGTAGTTTTTATAAACTTCAAATATGAAGTAACCTTCAGTCTAAAACAAAATCACTATAAGGCAGTAATTTAAAAAAAATATAATCGACTAATTGAGAAAGAGATTTTCGAATTTGGCCGCCATC
>JAVFBZ010182739.1:0-15220 GCA_032466195.1 Katharina tunicata
AATGACAACCCATTTAATTCTAAATTAATTTAACACAATTTTATAATATTGTCTAACAAATGTGGTTAGTTTTAACAAGGGAAGAAAATAATAATTAAAGTTAAATATAACATTGACCTAATGACAAGCCATTAATTCTAAATTAATTTAACACAATTTTATAATATTGTCTAACAAATTAGGTTAGTTTTAACATGGGAAGAAAATAATAATTTAAGTTAAATATAACATTGACCTAATGACAAGCCATTTAATTCTAAATTAATTTAACACAATTTTATAATATTGTCTAACAAATGTGGTTAGTTTTAACATGGGAAGAAAATAATAATTTAAGTTAAATATAACATTGACCTAATGACAACTCATTTAATTCTAAATTAATTTAACACAATTTTATAATATTGTCTAACAAATGTGGTTAGTTTTAACATGGGAAGAAAATAATAATTAAAGTTACATATAACATTGACCTAATGACAAGCCATTAATTCTAAATTAATTTAACACAATTGTATAGTATAGTCTAACAAACTTACCTTTTGATGTTCAAAATAATCCTATAATATTAACTTTATGATAAAGTTAACAAACATGTATTTGTATCAATGTATTCCAGATATCCACCCTTCAGTCAATTTCTGGGATGAATACAGACTACACAGGGTTCATAGAGCTGAAATTTAATACACCTGGACATACATTCATACAAGTTGATTAAAATACCATGTCAGCATAAAACATATACTCCCATATACAATGTAACTTGAATAAGTAAGTGATATATATGGTAAATAATCTAAATATTTGAGAAAAAAATTTAGAAAAAAAAATGTACGTATGCATATTAATTTTAAGTCACATGCATAATAGTAAATTATCTAAAAATGCAAACTACACATTATACAATGAGCCTTAGTGTTAGCTACATCAACTTATAATACCAATTTTATGAAAACTTTAGAATGTAAACAACCAACTGAATCTCTTGTTATATTATTGTTTCCAATGATCTATGGTTAAGTCTACAGTCAAATATTTATCAAGATCAATACAATTTAAATTACAAGATTTATCAGTATTACTTATTGAATGATGAATATAAGTTTACTTTAACAAATTTTTTTTTTGTATTACAGTACCATAGATTTCAATTAAATGTTTGAATAGATTTTTTTTATCCAATTATTATTTCAATCATATTTCACTATCTTATCTTAGGTTAAACTAGGTCAGCAGTGTAGATAAATACCAATATACAATAGTTATTCACAAAAAAATACTCTAAACAAGTGAGGTCATTAACGCCCACTGGGCACAAGTACAATTGCCTTTAGGCAATAATTCTGATTAGCATCACCTCGATAATGATCTTTTTAACTGTAATGACATATTGTGCATATTGGTAAATGACAAATTACAATAAAATACATGATTATCTGTATTCACTTTTAGTTTCATTTAGGATGATTGTAAATAAATCCCAAGATTTAACAGTATTTAGTTTTAGAATGAAACTGTTAAAGACCTCTTACCTATAGTTTCTTCTAGGGGCATTTCCCACATCAAATAATTACATTATTTTGTCCAGGTAGTACTCAAGGGTATTATACTAATATAACAACGCTTCATAGACAGCTTTTGGTGGAACTGTGAGGAACCTTAAAAAACATGTTCCTTGAAGCAACAAAAGAAATACTGTACTCACTAATAGTCCATTTTTTTGGAGGTGAAATTTGAAAATACAGTTTGTGGAGGCCATTTTTGTGAGATCATGGGTCATAAATTTTACAATCTTAGACTCAATAGCATCTTCGCTAACCAAGGGTTTTATTTCGAGCTACTCTTTGTTACAACTATTGGCGGATCAAACGTATAAAAGAAGAATGTACAGCTGCGCTCTCTGTTAAATGAGGTAATCAAGGTTCGAGTGAGCTCTAGTAGCTGCTCTACCCATGTTAAAATTACATTCAACCAACCAGATTGCGCTTACAAGTTACAACTTTCAAAAAGACATTATGGCATCACCCAAACTACTTGACTGATAAGTTCAGATAAAATTTGTGAGATATTCCGTTTTCGAAAGTTGACACAAAACGAACACAGATCTGTAATGATCCTAAAACATTTACTGCATCACCTTTAAAAAAAAGACAGTAAGTTCATTATTGACACTCCAAGGCAATTCTGAGGCAGCCAATCAATTGCATGGCTTTATATTCTGGTTTTATTCCTTCAATCCTTCAATTAAACTCTTGGCTAGCGAAGATGGTTCAATAGATACTTGAAACTCACCGTAAGAGGTAATATTACTGGTAACTTTACTTTGTCAAGTTTTCAAAATTTTTAAAATTATACTCAAAGCAGACACAAATTGTAAAAAGCTGCCTGTATATACACCTACAGTAGTTTCAATAGTGTGATTGAACATGTGTTGAGAATTAAATTGAAAGAAAAAAACTGAACATTTATTTAGGGAGTTTACAGTAACTTCCACAACCAGTTGAAACCAGTCACTAACCCGTAATAGGGCATAGGGCTATTCAATAAGGCAAAATACACCTTCATTAAAGAATAGCTCAGCAATTTTCTACTTCCTGAACAGACACAATACCAAACATCAGTAAACGTGGGTAAATCGGTAAGCAAAATATTTTTGGGCTGCAAATGTTCTAGATTTGGTGGTTAAGATCATTATAATATAGAACCTTTTATATGCAGACGTCTCACCATGTGGGTGGTTGTATTTTTTTATTTTTTTATTTTTTGTTGGCACCATCATGTTCATGTTCAATGTTCTGTTTTAGATTGATAGTAACAAACCTGACACATACATATATATATGATACATACACAACAGAGATGTAAACATCATATTGTCTTCTGTAAGGAGGAAATTACAGTTGAGCTTCAACCGTTTTACAGCAAACCTATACAATTCATTTTGGAGCAGGCATGCCCCATCAGTTTACCTGAGCACCAAGACATTACATTTACCATTTCAAACAGTCAAATGAAGGCATTAAACCCAATTTGCTCTTGTATTTTTACATCAAATATCATCATGTCGGATAATTTAATGATACAGGATTGCCGATAAATAAAGGTCCCCGGTCACAGAAATCTTGTCACCTGAACAAACTGCTCTTCACCAGAGGGCTCCACTTTCATGATTCGTTCAAACCAGGTTTAGGTTCCTATATAGTGCATCTACTCTGCTACATGTTTATTGACTCCTGTCAGACTGATCAATATTTACTTGGTTCAATATACAAGTAGTTCCATGCTCAAGGGTATTTCACTTATAATAATTGGTTGATTGGTGCTTAAAACGCCGTGCTCAAGGGTATTTCACTTATAATAATTGGTTGATTCGTGCTTAAAACGCCGTGCTCAAGGGTATTTCATTATATGAAGGGACTGTATTCCAACAGTAGACAGCGACACAACCATAACATGTGTAATGTAACTTAAGTGTTTTTGCTGAACATTGGAAAGATAATGTTCCTCCAGTGCTAAGTATAACAGCATGAATGTTATAACCTTGAAACATACTGCCCATATTCAGAGGGCATTTCGCTTATATGACGGTGGTATATTCCAACAGTACCCGGTGAAACTAACACAACCAAACAATGTGAAGTGACTTTAAGTATAAGTATGGCAGGATGGATATAATCTAGGTACCTGTACATACTGCCCTTAGAGGGCCCAATATACATGTAAGTATCGATTCTTAGTCCCCAATACATACATATTATTAGGGTAGTGATACCAATACTGTTCAGAGATAATGTATAACAACATGTACAGTTAAGCCGGTTTAATTGTACCTGCTAGACTCACACAGACATGAGCTAACCAGCCCACTGACTTATGATTTGTTCTTCTGGTACTGGGCTAATTAGGTTCTATCACGCCAGACTGCCTTCACTATACATACACCTGAGATGTTAATAGGATGTATTCACAGGCATATGTATGGTCAACAGTCAACACCTACTTTTAGTACAGTATGTTTCATGTCTAAGTTCATAAGTGGCTCTGTATATAGCTCATTAACGCATGATCACAGTAATATATGCACTTGATTTTGGACTTTTCTTTTTCTGTACTCCAAATAAAGTTGTTTATTTGCTCATGTCAGGGTCAGGCTTTTAAACATATTTCATATTTCCATTTTAAGATTAAATTCATTGAATATGTCAAGAAAAAAAATCTGTTAATTTTGTGGTTGTTATAAAATAACGTAATCAGTACTTATTCTCTCTTCAAACTGTCGACCTCCTGCATAGAGGTCAAGCTAGAGAACTCTTCAAGTGTGCAAAGTGTAATCAGTGCAATTGGAGACATGAAAGGGGCCGAAAAAGATTGTTTATTGGTGTGACTTCACATCCTAGCAGTTTAAAATGAGTAAATAAAGATTAATTTGTCCAATTTGAGGGATTTTCGGATGCGCAATTCAAGGCGTGCAAAAACCATTATGCAAACTGAATGCAAAGAAAGGACTCTGTATAGATGCGATATCCCACTGAATAATATCAAACACTCTAACGGACTACACTGTAACACAGGCTAGAAAAATAATATTGTTTCATTTTAAGCATTATTTATTTGGAAAAAAGTTTAAACTGCTGTGTGAAGCTGTATTAATAACACTATGAACTGTCAAACTAGTTTAGTCCTGTTTGAAAGCTGTTAGGCACTCTCTGCACGGGAACATTTTTACATGTACCCAAGTACTTATATTGAATATATTCAATATAAGTCCTTGATGTAGGCCTACATGTACCTTAGTCCGAGTGATCAGACCTTTGGTTTTCTGAAATTTTGATAATGCCTCACGGCAAGTTAGTTTTTGCCCAACAGAAAATAACTCAAAAACTATCGTCTGAGCTCCTCGGACTAATTTTACCTGTGCGGCTGAAACAGAGCGTTGTACAGGTATATTATTACAACAACAACACTAGCGTAAACATTAGACTGAAAAATCGATACTGGTGAGAGAATGACGCATTGTATTAATTTTTCAGAAAACTTCCAGAATGAAACATAAGGACGTTACTTACCACGTTCAGTCCACTTTCACAAGTGATAAAAGCTCTTTTGCTAAATGTTTTGATCAAATTTCATCCACCAATGTTAGACATCTACATCTTCAGCTGTCGCGCCATATTTACAAATCAGTCAGATAAGCATGTGACGTCACGTGATACTACGAACTATCAATAACAATGGCCTCGGCTACATTACGGGTGGTATCACCCTAATGTGTACTTTTCAATTCTGCTTTACAAAAGATGTGTGCTTAATCCAGTTAATTGTTACATTTTTTTTCTTTTAAACCTGAACTTTTCAGTGGGTTTCTATCAAAATTATGCATAATAAAATGTGACAAAATTAAAGACACAAGTCCTTATCCCCCTGTAAAAAAATGTTTTGTCCCAAATGCGTCACTTCCGTCCAGCCATTTCTCAGCCTTACATATTTTGATTGACTCTTTGTCGTTAGCAATGGAGAATCAGGAAGATATTTTGGACGCACTCAGGGGTAAAATGAATTACTTTGACCGATTTTGTAACCTCGATTGTTTTCTCGACAAATTGTGTTTTATGATTGGCTTTCTTCTTTCAGATTTCGAGAAGAAGCCGGCAGTAAATATCCCACCTGTGTTGGAGCAATATCTAGGTCGCGTGGCGTCGACTGGCGAAACATTGTAAGTCCACTTTCATTTATCGACGTTTGCACTGTAAAATTGAACTTAGGTAACAAAGAAATTAACTTGATGAAACGGTTTATAGAATTTTTGTCCAGGTGGAATAAATTTCAGATCTGCTCTAAACAGTCTTTAAACAACAACTTGATTCAATATTTTGGATTATACTCTTGCTGATTAATGATCATAACAGATTGATGGTGTCAGGTAAGTCTTAGAAATGACTGTTTTGTTTATTTTCTTGCTATTTAAAAGGGCCAAAAGATATACCTCGCTGACAGGAAAGATTTATTAGCCCCTGTATCAAGAACTCAACATTTAAAATAAGGTGAGCCCAGTTTTGAGGACTAGCTTAGCCGATACAGCCAAAGAGCAGACTCGTCAAATCCAACTCTTCAAACCCTCAAAGTCAAGCCGTCAAACCCTGTCATTGATTATTCACCACCACCCTCTCCCTCTCAAAGCATGGTACTCACAGGATATATTTTTGTTGAAATTGTGGAGCAGTTATCAAAGGACAGTGTTCATCTGCAAATACTTCTAACATCTCTTGTGGGGATGTCATAGGGTGCGAAATTTGCTTGTTGAACCTAACAAAAGATATCAGTAAGATACAATACGCACATTTTGGAAACTTTTTCTTGTGCAGAAATTTGAGAAAATCAATAAAAACTACAATACGCCAAAAAACTTGACCTTTTTTTTAAATCAGTGAACTGCAAGACTTTCATTTGTGTGTTTAACTTTTGTTAAGAGAGGAACTCGAAGATTACATTTTTATCTCTGCTGTTTTGTGCGTAATCTGATCGTATATTGAATGTCTCACTTCCGATTACAAAACTCAGACAGCTCGCTCTCTTAGCTGACCGTTGGTAGCATACCTGTTTGGGCAAGGGGAACTGTTATTTCTTCTGCTTTACTTCCATGATGGTACCTAGCAAGGTCCAGCTCCAAAAAATTGTGAATTGCTCTGGTCAAAGCAGTACCCCCAATATTGTGCAAGTGCTATGGTTCAACTTTATCTCAACCATGTTTGTCACGATTACATTGTAGTTGTGTCTGGACCCCATCTCTTGCACTGTTCTGCAACATTTAAATCAGGGCAATCGTTTATCTTCAGCAATAGGACAGCTAGATTTGTGTAACATTAAGATTCATACACGACTTTTTAATATGTTCCCATAACCACCCATTTACTAAATGTTAATTTTTTGGTTTTGTTATAGATTCCCATGGCCTAAGATGAAGCCACTATTTGTAAAGAAGCTGGATGAGGTGATGAACAAGTTTCAAGAGGAGACTCATATGGATAACCTTCCACCCAGTCCTAATGTGGAGAATGTCAAATTTGATGCCATCAGATCCCGTATACTCAGCGCCATTGATAAATTTCACGGGTACGATACTACATGACAGCGGTGTATGACTAGGGATAATATGAAAAGAAGAAATTCAAGTTGCAATAGCCCGAAGTAACAATATTTTCATTGCAGAACTTCACATTTGCATGACTGTTAGTGTGCCTGTTCACTACTGAACAAGGTCTCAGCCAGAGTTCCGTCCACGCATCTTTAAAGACGGGCAATGTCATATTTGTGCCAAATCTGGACAGGTGACATGTTACAAGACACTGAATGGACGTGTTGAGAATTGTTGATGTGTTCCGTGCTTATTCAAATGCTATATGCGGTTTAAGCAGCTCTGAATAGTTTTCAACCGATAACACTTTTTTTATTTACAGGAAACTGTTTCATGCTTACTATTTCCTTCATAAAAAGCCTGCATCAAGCAACTTTCATTCAACATCATTACTCACCAAAACAACATCATAGCTCACCAAAACAACTCAGGATTTTGTAGACTGGCATGTCTCTATTTTATGTAAATGAAGTCATTGGGTATTCCTATTTTCTTCATTTCTTAATAGAAGAGTTTGAGCTGATATATTCCGCCTAAAAAGCCACGCAAATGGCTCAAATAAGCTTGAGTTCTTTGAGAATTTTTTTCATTGCTTAAATAATATAAAAATTAACATTTAAAAGGCAGATCCTTTGCTGTTTAAACATCCATTACAAATGATTAATGTAAAACGTTTTAGTGATAATTTGTGCAAAGATGTTGGTAATTACTAGCTAGTATTTTTAACTGTTTTTGAAAACATAATGGGCAACAAAAGGTCATGGTTTCTGGCTGTAGAAGCATGCTTGTCTGGCCTATGTAGGTATCTAAAAATAGTCTTTCTCAATGATCTCTATGAGTTCAAATGGCAAACTTGATTGAAAGTTACACTATTTTATCTGATTTGGAGTTTTAGTGATTCAAAGCAGATGATTTTCTGAATATATTTGAAGTCATTCTCTTTCTGTATCTATTGTATGTCAAATGATGACCATTGCATGCTCACCACAGACACAGTTTTATATAATTGACAGCAACAGTTGTTGAGTAATCTTCCTTTGCTTTGTTCAGCTATCAAACAAGCTTCAAGTTGGACCTGCAGTACCCTGATCATTTGAAAATTATTTGGACATACGTAGAGGAAGCTATGGAATTTGTAGACTGTAATAATGAAAATATTCCTAAGTAACCGGTATGCTGTTGACTATCACACAATCAACATAAAGAAGCATTTATTGAAATTTTATTTTCCTGTAGCAAGCCTGTGCTGTAAGGTTTTCTTGGGTTACCTAAAAATCGGTCCTCTAAATTTTTTCTGGATAACCTAAAAATAAGTTATGCAAGATGGGAATTAAGATAACCTGTGTTCGTCCTAGGTTAACCTGTTTTTCTTTTTGCATCTTTAATGAATGTTTTGTGAGGAAACGAAAATCACTTCATAAAAGATATATATATACAGTGTTTAGTTAATAAATTAAAAAAAATATCAGGAAACATTTTTGGGAGGTTTATTTTTGGGGACATCCAGACATTTATGCAAAATTATTCTTCTGCCCAGTTTACCTTCCACAATAATACTGTACTGCCTTTAATGATTTGCGTGAAAAAATCTTAGGTACCGGGTGTTGTGTTAGATTAATTTCTATGTCCAACACCAATCAAATAAATAAATAAAGAAGTAATTTATTATACCCAAATCAGCACAGATCTTGTCCAATGTTTGTCCTATTCCAAGGACCTTGCTGGTGAGCATTTCCATGCAGATCATTCAGATTACATAGAGAAGACTTTTGTTTTAATTATCAGTAGAGGCCTACTAGCCTGAGACAACCTCTTATGTCCTCTATATCGCACAGTAAATGTTTAAGCAATTGAAAGACACAGTTTCTTTTGAGAGTTGATCATTAGTTACTCCTTAGGTAGCAGTATGGCTGCAGACACACAGAGTATTGACATTTTGGAGCTACGAGAATTTTATTTATAAACTTTGGAGTTTTTCAAATCCTACAACTCAAAACACACGCAATGAAGTTTCATTTCTGTCAAAAATATAATTGCATATCGCAATTGCACATTTTACAGGTTGATACCTAATGATGTCTATACTGTAGTACCGTACTATAATCTATTTATTACCTATGGCCTGCAATATAAAGTTTAAACATTCTGAAATTTGATCAAAAATTACGGTCACGAAAATTGGACCCTGTATGATGCGAAGTTGCCGATGGTGGTCCAACATTGCAAATAAATTTTATTCTTTCGGGGGAATGACGTCTCTGAAAAAATTAATCTCTGATTTGGTACCACTGAGATAACGGCGGTAAATTGTTGTCATTAAAATATTCATTTTGAAGAATGCGATCATTTTCAGACGAACGCTTCCAAGATTTGGGAAAAACAATAAATCGGTTGTCCTAAAATGAGTTTGGACGACTCAGGACAGCACAGGCCTGTGTAGTAAAGTCACTTGAACTCACTTCAATGGGAGGTACATGGTAGTGCTATTGGACAAGTGGTTATATATAGATCCTGGGGTGTTTAGAAGTCTCTCCCCTTCTGTCCAAGGGCAACATGTGTCAAGCTTTCATTTATGATGTAACATTTCACACTGGAGAAACAATATTTTTCCAACAGAGCTGACACAAGTGAATTCACATTTTTTGGAAGATTTACGGTCCCTTTTTAATTTTGGAATACGCCGCCGTCATTAAATTCTTATTGCGTGCTTAGCACTGGTATATTTCTGATAAAGCTAAAACCTTGAAGCGACTTCACATTTGATCGTGTCACTGACACTGCTTCCTGTTGAAATACAAAGTCTTATAATTAAAATACCCTTGAGCATGGGGTTAAACATTAGTCAACCAACCAAACCTGTCTCATTGAAAATGTTTCAACTAAAAACTATAGGTAAGTAATGTATATATTATACCTATGATTTCATTGCTAGTTTGAATGTATTTTTTGGTTTTTGTTTTCAGGGCTCCTTTTACAATACAAAGGTTGTGTGAGTTGATTACAGATCCAAAGAAACACTACAAAAGAGCTGATAAATTTCTCAGAGGAGTTGAAAAGGTATTTACCCTGTGCCTGCAATGCCACTTCTGTCTCCCCGTCTGTCTGTCAAAATTATAACAGTTTCATTCATTCTCTGAGCAATGGGGCATCAGGTAGCCGATTTGTTGTGGTGCCCTGTTTTTTTTTTTTTTTGTTCACTCAATCCATTGTGGCGTCTAATGTGTTTTCAGCATCTCTTAGGGTGGTTTCCTCCACTGATTGGGCTGGCACGCTAGTGAAATAACATTGAGTACAGCATGAAAACTCAGTCAAACACTCTTTACACAACAACTATGCCAAAGTCTCTATTCCTTTACTAAATATATTTCACAATTTTTATTTTTTTTGTAGAATATCTTGGTTGTCAGCACAGTTGATCCATTCGGAAGGTAATTATGAATCTATGTAGACATTATTACAAAGCTAAACCATTATGTCTAAAAAAAACGGGGTCTGTTTCACTATCACTTGGTGCTCAGGCAAGGAAAAATATGTTTGACACCTTACAAGATTAGAAATCTTATTAGTTATGACAGAAGGTAATGACAAAAATCTTGAATTGTGAAAGTCGTTATACTTTCCAAATGAACTGCTGTTTAAATTTTTTTCAAATCTGACAATTTTCATCAAGAGTTGATCAACTTAATTGTCTTTTTAAACAGTAGTGTCTTCAGTTAACATGATAACAATATTTGAGATTATGGCGTCACTATTAGTTTCTTTCATTAGGATTGTTATACATTCATGTTGCAGGAAAGTTGTTTCGGAGTCCAAGAACCTAGTGAACGGACTTGATTCGAATGGTCATATGTTGGGAGAAGGGGACGCAACCCATGAAAGTGCTGTCACAACTTCAACGATAACCCCAGCTTTGCCTTGGCCATCACCTGGAGGAAATGCTTTTGCTGCCATAAATAAAGGATCTACTCCAGAAGAAGATACGACAGAAGACATGCAATGTTCAGAAGACCCAGAGGAGATAAGTGAATCAAAACCAGCAGAAGTTGCTTCCCTTGGGGGTGACAATCTTGCTGAATCTGACACTGAAAGCAGATTAGTGGAAAAATCATCTGAATCTAATGAAGCGGCCACTGAAAAAAATTCTAATCAAACAGATATTACCTCAAAAGACACTGAAACGCCAAAGGAACAAAAGGTATCTACAGATCAAATCAGTGATAATGATACTTTGGTTATCCCATGTTCACAAATTTCTGATGGATCAGAGGCTGAAAGTACATCTCCAGATTCAGAAAAGGAAAAACAAAAAGAGGAATCCTCTGCTGATGACAAAGAGAGTATCAATGAAAACGTCAGCAGTGTTTCGAATTCAGATGAAACAGAAAGTGTATCCAAGTCAGTAACAGAGAACGTAGACACATCGTCAAATCTGGCTGACTCCTCAACTACATCAAAATCCAACATAGACGAGAGTAAAGAGGAAACTGGCTTCACAAAGGATCAAGGTAAAGTGTTAATGTATGATTTAAATATGTATGGCTATTGTTAATATGGCTTTAAAGTAGGTCTCATGAATCGGTCATGCTTTAGCAAGTATTTGATCCTATAGTTTAATTCTCAACTACTCACTGTTGTGCTACCGTATTTATGGTTCCATTACCACTTTTTGCCTACTCGTGATACATCTGTTATAGGAGTGGAAGAACGGATGGAACAATCCATGATCAGAGTTTTCAGATTATCTCAAAAACTTTTGCATTAATATTCATTATATATAGAGCAGCTTATTGCTTGTAATATTATGTGAAAGATATACCTACTGATTCCCCTGCTATGAACCTAAATTTGTAGGTGTCAATCCAGCGGTCTTCCATAAGAGATAAGGGGATCCCGAGTGGTTTTGATCTGGTTTCTTCCCAATTTGTCCCTAAAGACCTTGTGTATGATGTTAAACTACAATAGAATGTACTAATCATTCACCTACAGTACTAACACAGTGTAATATGACTGAATTAGCCTTAAACCACTAACACACATCTTATTCGTATATCATGAAATGAAGTTAGAAAACATTTTGCTTATATATTTTTAGAATCAGGGGGTGGTGATGAAGCTGGAAAGACTGAGGAACCGTCATCATCTGATGGAGAAGACAGTGTGAGTCGTCATGGCGATGCCAGCATTCACAGTGAGGCCTCAAACGGAGTTTTAGAAGAGGGTATTAGTAGCAGTGAATCTGATAAAATGTGTGAAACCCCTGTAGAGCCTCAGCCATCGGTTGAGGCATCAGGGGAGGCAACTCTAGAAAAAGAAGATGATTCTTCACCCAGTCAAAGCTATACCGCTGAAACACCCCAAAACATTTCTGAAGACGCATGCATGTCTTCAGGGGTGGCTACGTCTGATTCACCACTCATCAAATCTGACATTGCTGCAGAATTGTCACAAGATTTGTCTGCAGAGGAAAAGGTTAGTCCAGCGGCCGAGGGTGGAAATGTGTCCAGCAGTTCAGAGAGTTTGAGTGTAGCAATGGACACGGAGGACAGTTCAACCAGAACATCAGATTCCTCGGAAAACACAAGTGATTCCTCGGCCTCGGATAATTTTTGCTCTACATCCGATATACCAGAACCAATGGAAGAGGATTAGAGAAATTCAAAACTGATCATTATTAATTATAGCAGAATCAAAAATGTGGCAATGGCTCTGTTGTGTCGGCACACTCATAGTTTTTATACAGGTATATACTCGTTACAAGTGAGAGGGGGATGTGGGAGTTTTATGTTCAGGTAAATAAGCTTGCTTGGATTCTAATACGTAGGTACTAGAAGGTATAACCAATTAGGTTAGACCTTTGTTAACATCACTTAATTAATTTGTGAATCTTAAGCGGAGTTGAACTAAGATAACCTGAGAATAAACAGTGCAAAGACTGCAAGTTGTTTGATATTATATCAATTCACATTACCAATTTATCCTAATGAATGAATGGTTAGAGACAATCTACGTGTCAAGGGCAGGAGGAACCAAATTTGCCTCAACTCTCTGTTTACTGCATTCTTTGTTTTGTATTATACGGTGGGTGCATTCACTATTGTATCATTTGTCATTTTGTTGCTATTGATGTGTAAGGGTGGTTTCTTCAGCCAATGGGCTTGCACCCTCTTCATATGAGTGAAATAAGAATGAATTCCATAAAGTTTAAGACATCAAACAAAGATTCCCCTTTCAGTTTCAAGTATTAAAATCCAGAGGGTCACATTACTCATTAGTGATACAAACTTGAATATAGCATTAAAAGGCCTTCTGTCTGGTATCTTTCACTCGCGCATTGCTTTTGTGAAAATACTATTACAACAAACTGGAATGTGGAATAAGATGTGAAGCAAGTTGATGGATTCATTAGTTTAAAAGCAGTATTTTTATTTTAGCACTCACAAAATATTCAGATTTAAATTGTTATTGCAGAACTTTCCTTGTTCAATTCATAGAACTACGCAAAAGACTTTTTACAAATACATTTTAGACTCGAGCCTAATTAAGAGTTTTAAAAGGCAGATACAATGTCATACGCTTCATGCAATAAAACTATCAAAAGTTCAGAACCCCATTTGATGTCCAAATTCGCAAACTTTCATTCAAAACCCACCCAAAATGTTACCAATTTATCCATGAAATCAGTGTGCAATGCAGCTGTGGTTCGTCTAGTCATACTATTTGTCAGGGTTACATAGACAAATTTCAATTTCTCGGACTAGGGGCAATATGTTCCAAGCTTACAATCATGCTGTCAATCACTTGATAACTTTCCAAAAATACGCTGCAGCCATATAAGTGAAATCAATCAATTTCTCATAAATATATCTGAACCAGCTTTGACCTGTTGTAAATCAAACTCAATCAATTTCTTTCATTTTCATTTTGTATCGTAAAATCATAAATAATGCAATTATTTTGGGTTTGTGTTTCTGTGGTGCATCTGATTATGTAAAACATTTGTCCAAATGCCTGTGTCTGAAGTATGTTAGCACTGTTGAGCAACAAGCAAAAGAGCAAAATTAAGCTTTCAGTACTATGTTAAGCGAGAAGCAAAGGGACACAATTAAGCATTCTTGCTTTGGTTATCTTAGCCCTGGATTTATCTCCCATTAAATTGGCAAATGTAGGCCTGCTAAACATTTCGTCATGGTCGTGGCAGTCGGAAAAGCGGCATATTGCACGGCATTTTATTTTAACATCTCATTGATTATATGTTCATGTATTATAAATCCTCACAGTTGTCAAATTTAAATTATTGTGTTAGTTAAAAGTAATGTTAGTTTATGACAAGTTTATTATTCATTCATTTAACATTGTGTAAACAGAGCAAAAATATATATATATATAAATTTAAAATTACGGTTTGCTTTATTTTTGTTTTATGCTACTCTCAGTATTTATATCGTAAAAAATCCAGTTATTCACAATACTGGAGGAACCTGATTAAGACGAATGATTTTGTAACATAAATGGTGGATTATGTGACAGATGTCGGTCCCCTTACATTCTGAATGTACATGTATACCGCATAGGTTTGAGACCGCCTTTTGGTCCTTCTATGGTATAATGCGCTGGCAAATTAACTTAAAGGAGAATCTTCTCCTACGTCAAGACTTCGCATTTAATGTATTAAATGGCCATCTTGTCTGTTTAATTGGGTGATTTTCGACTTTGAGAACCAGCTTAACAACTAATTCCATGTACGCAGCTAATCGTACTGTTGTTTACGGATATTTATATTTATTTATTTTCTACCCTGAAGCACCATGCTAATTACAGGGTGATTTGGCTCTTACCCCACTTTTTTTTAATAAAGGCTGACAAACTGGCCAGTCAGTACACACTCTGAGGCTGGAAACCGCCATCAAAAATCCTTAAGGGAGATAACCGAAGTGAGGCAGGATTGAATGTGCTGGGTTTGGTATTGACCGGTTTTCACGCAATGACAGGCAGTCTAAAGTTGCAATTTAAGTGAAATTACGTGAAGCAAATAAGTAAATTATTTATTTTTTTAAATTTAAATTATTAAAATTTACGCCTGCACAG
>JAVFBZ010182759.1:307-15218 GCA_032466195.1 Katharina tunicata
TATGACCACGGAATCATTACTGGTGATTTGGCACAAACAGCCCCCCACCCCCAAACCTGCCAAGAATTATTAAATACGTCAATAATTATGTAAATGAATGAATATCCAAACAAATGAATATTTTTGTCTCGAATAAGCAAATTATCTTGGAACATTCTATATTCTCCCGTCGCCAACTGGACATTACACGATTTCTCTCGTTTTATATATGTATCAGTTTTGCTTAATTGAAATATATAAATTTCACGTCTTCGAACGTTGTAATGTTTACCTTCTACGGTTTAGGATGAATGAAAGTGTATACTTACAACAACAACCCAAATAGCTGACACCAAAGTTTGCGTTCGTATTTCCTGAAAAAATAAATAAATAAATTGTGTATTAGTTTTTGATAAACAAATCTTAAGTTGAGTTTCTCAAGTTTAATTGTAATTTGAATAAAAACATGTAAATTTCTTGTTCTAATTTTTACATAACATCCTTAAGATGCATTAAGAAGCTATAACAAAGCATACAAATTAAGATTTTATTAAGTTACTATCCATAAAGTCCTAATTTGTTTAGTTGTTACATGTTTAAATACACTATTTCATTTCACGAGCCCTCTGGCTAAGGGCGGTATGTTTCCAGATTATATTCATGCTGTCATACTTACCACTGGAGGAACATTATCTTTCCAACTGTAAAAACTTTAATCACTGTCTACCATTGGAATACACTGCCATCATATAAGTTAAATACCCTTGAGCACGGCGTTAAAAACACCAATCAATCGCTATTTCACGAGTAAAGAACCACGCCATACCGGACGTTTTAATCCCAAATGCTTGTCTTCCAAAAGAAAAACAGTGATACAAAAAGCTTCTGAACTCCCAACTTCCAAAGGCAAAAGCGTGGCCTTAGTTCCAGACACCAGTTGCCCGTTTCTGGCTAATAATGACAGGTTAACAATTTGCAGATGAAATATGAGAAGCACGAGTATAGTGCAAAGACCTGAAGGTCAGTCTCTTGCTTTTTGCATATTAGTGACGTCATCGTTGCCATTTTGGACCTATAACGATGTCATGGCATAATGGATTTTTTAAGATCTGTCCGAATTAATTGATCATGATAAATATTCAGTTGTCACCTTTACTGACAAACAGATAATAATGATTTCTGATTTTCACAAATATAAATTTAAGAAACAATGTGACGTCAGTAAGTACTATATATATTACAGATTTGTGCAATCCTCCACACAAAGTATATTAAAAAACAATACACTAATACACTTACCAAACTTTCGATATTGAGCAGTTCCAGTTTAAAATGTACATTAACAGTATCATTTTGGTTAAGAACTGGTCGTATGGAATCACTGTAAGATATAAACATGGCAGCGCGGACATCTTTCTCGTTTGCGTAGGAGTAACTGGAAACTGAAAATACGAAACCGTTTAGTTTGATTGCTTAAGTTGTTCGTGTTGTGCTGGCTTTACCAATTTGATGGCATTTTAATTCCGGTGTTTGGCGATTAAAACGGACAAGATTTTTGTTAACAATAACTCATAGATTTAACAGTGATTGGATTGATTCATTTTATACATACATATGGCCAATTGTTGGTTTGACACACCTTAAAGCATTCTAAAATACAGAATCAAATCAGTCTCATACCGTCGAGTCTTTGACTCTAAGGTATTGACTAGCCGTCTTGTTGTTCATCTAGAAAGAGTTATCCCTCTTTTCTTTTTGTAGCGGCTAAGTTAACAGGGGATTAAATGGTACTGACTCACGATTGTATGTATTTTTTCTCCCTTTTCCAGACATCAGATTGATTCGGCCCCTGACAATTTTTTTTCTCTGTTTAATTTTGAGTATTGTGGTAGTAAAATTAAGACGATTTTTTCGCCAGCGCACTTTTTTGCGGAAACATTACTAATACAACAACAACAATAATAGCCTGTCATTACATTAGTGCTAGTAGACCTATTCTACTCAATCTGGAGAAAGGTACGAGTCTATTTTTGTATGATCCTAAAGCTGCACCAAATTTATCTAAATATAATAGTCGCGTAGTTTACGTCATTTATGATTAACTAATTAGCGAAATTCCTGTTCATTCATAAGCATATGTCTTCTATATATATGGAATCTATTATTGAGTGTTTTTCACTTTTTCATTTTCAAGCAACTTTTTAAAATAACATACGCACTCACAGAATTTCATGAAAAATTGATATTTCTCCCAAGAAGTACAATTTATAGGCTTTCCAATAATTCCAACTTTAAATTTGTAGGTTGAAGAAGAGTTTTATAAAAACTAAAAAACTAAAAACTTAGTTTTCTGTCAGAATATTATTATGTGGATATGTCAATCAGCTGTCATAAATGAGCCACCCTAGGATATACCGACGCTACACCAAGTCAAACGTTAATAAGCCCCGCCCCATCCACTATTCAAAATCTTTACTCATTCCATCTAAGGTCATGAACCCGGCGAGATCAAAAGCTTTACTTGAGGCATACGCTGAATTTGAATTATTGCATGATTTTCCTGGCTATTACTAGACTTGAACCAACTTTATAATTTCCATTTCAAAGTAATTGTTTATGCACAAACTTCAAAGTTGGTTAAAATCAAGGCAATCAGAATTTGTTGTAAAACCCTAATTTTGAGTGCTTATGTTGCTTTAAATTAATTTGTTAATAATTATTGTACACTCCTGTTTGAGTTCATTTATGTATAGATCCATATACCGGAAACATCTCATTTTTACTTTTATAATGTTAAAAGAAAAGCAACTCAGAACTCCTGTAGCTGTTTGTAATTCTTGGAAAACAAATAAAGCATAACATTTGTATATAATACCAGGAGTGTCCGTACAGACAGTTTCAAGATGGACGTGAGAAAACTGTATAGACCATGCAATTGCACGGAAGCTCCATGTTGAACTCAAAGTGAGGCGATCTGCTCTTTTGACGTAGGAGATGACGTGTCACATGCAACGTCCCAAAGGTTTCTTCACCACTGACGCAAAAGCAACAATGGTACAGTACGGTGACATCATGATTTGGACATAACGTCACAATGAGTGGCGTCTGAAGAGCATATAGCCTCACGTAATTTCGCAGCGCCAAATTGTTCTTGAAACTTTTCTTATTCAACTCTGACAGGCCATTTCTCGTTTATCAATACAAGTATTTGGATTTAACAATACGTTAATAATGTTACTATTTTAAATCGATAACATACGATCTTCCATAACCATACGGCGTATAACAAGCCTTATGGAATTATATTTTCCCACCAAACGAGTTGCTTGTATTAAATGAAATATATTGTAAAATTTGTAATATTTGTATAATTTTGTTTATGGGGATAATATATTGGGCCACATAGATTGATTGATTGGTGTTTTACGCCGATCTAAAGGGTTTTTCGCTTATGTGATGGCCGTGTTCTCTAACCGGAGGAAGCTACTATAACACAACTATATAACGCGAAGCCGTTTCAATGGTGTAGTGAAGGTAGGCCTAATGTTCCCCCGGTGTTGAGTAGAACGGCATGGATGTAAGTTCAGAATACACTGTCATTAGTCAGAGGGCTCGGTAAAGAGAAATAACGTCAAACCCCTCTCGACCAAACTCCTCTCTTTGACACATGAGCATGGATAATGCATCAAATGTGCCAATTTGCACTCTTAAAAATGTTTGTATTTGATTGACGACTGCGTTGCCGATGTATACGTGTATGGTGGAATGCCTGGAAGAAAACTCGTCAAATCACCCTGCGAACTCCGCGGCCACTGGAAGACTTCCCTTGCATACACAAAGTCCTCATGGGGAATCGAACCTATTCCGAGTACAGTGAAGGAGACCCCGTAGTCCAACACTTTCTAAATAAAGATGTACGAACGAGCACCTGGGCTATGTGAGAGCACTTAAAACTATCAAACATCCATGCATGATAAGTACAAGTAGACAATAAGCACACATGAGAATAATCGCAAGTCTGTAATATATGTTAATTGTTACCAGTGATAGATGTTAACGACACAAGCACACTGTTGTTATGGTAACATATTTGCACCAGTGGAGAGGAAAGAGCCCATGTTTTCTTAACAATGTACAAGTGGCGCTGTTAGTGACAATGTACGAGGATCATTGAGAATAGTTTTGGTGATTAATCAATAGGCTTAACTAGGCGACATGAATTATAGGTACTGTTTCAATCACCAATGCATTAGTGCCGCCTGTCACATTGAGTACCAATCGTATAAAAATCAATATTTACAACCTTCTATTCAATGAGATAGAGGCAGCTGCTGTACTTAAAGATGCATTCTCAGGATGCGATTTGTAGTAACGACTTCAGGGGATTTCCCTCATTTACAGTGCTTTGATTCGTCGAGATTTGTCCCGAAAAATCTATACCAATCAAAAGGCTGCTAATAAGGGGAATCCCCTAAAGTCGTTACTACAAATCGCATCGTGAGAATGCACCTAAAGGTAACATTATTACCAAAAACTCATACGGCTCTTTTACTCTCATTTTGTTTTCTTTGTCTTGTGGGAAATAGTTTTCATTAACATTATGAAGACGACCGATCAAATAAAAACAACTCTGAAAACCATTGACAAAAGTAAGTTGCTGTTGAAAGCCCGACGTTTAACCAAAAAAAATCATTTAAAATAATTCTAGCAATAGCAAATTGATGTCTTTGAAATAAAGACTCGCTGACTGCATTATGTCACTAAAGCCCAGTTTGTCGTTATGTAAAACAGCGAAAAACCTTTACAAACTTACAACTTCTTTATTCTGGCATTTATATTGTTTGCCTCGCTGAGTGTGGTGTAGCTACATTTGGTGGAAATACGAATAAGTTCATGTCTTTTTCAATTATTTCCTGTGTTGTTTGTCAGTTTTAAATGAAAACAGTTATTTGTTCACGTCCTGGGATAAAACCTTTTTGTAATTAACTTGTTCCTATACAACTTAGAATACTTTTGTGTTGCTTAGAGCTTAGCAAGACGTGCGAGATCAAATGTAGTATAGGCCTAATGGGTATTGGGAACTGGTGTGTTCATAATTTGGTGAACTGACTTAAACTACTACAAACAGGCAAATTGATCGTGAGTCGACTTACCTAAAGTACGGCAGCCATAAAGTAAATTATGCATGAAACAAAAACGTCATCAAATTGGTCATAGACTGGTTTTCTATGGTGGATCAACTTTCCAGTTTTCCAATAATATCTGGCTGCGACGAGGCCTCTTGTTTGAGCGTTGGGCTGGCGAGTCCCCAACACTGTACCCAGTATAGCTACCTGTCCCTTTAAGGTATATAAGCGAAGATTTATTATGCAGAGATCGCAGGGTGCTTTTTACGAGGTTTCTTTCCGGTTTCCCACAATACACCGGAAGTACAATGTCGTCATAGAAGTGAAATACCTTTGAGTACGGCGACAAGCGCCAATCAAGTAAATAAATATATAAATAAACAAATAGCAATTGGTCATTCTCGTCCCAAATATAATACTATGCTCAAACGTTGGTTCAGAGATAAAATGAAAGTTGTCATCCATATACAATCTTATGTTATTCTAAGTTTCCCGACTTTTACATGCCCCTAAAAGCAAACACATTGACAACTAAAAATTTCACAATTAAAATGTGATATTTTTTATTTGTTCGCGTGTTGTGTTAAGTTTTGAAGCGTGTTTGCCAAAAAATTGAGATGAAGTGAAAACATGGTACTTAGCATTTTTACGTGGCAATCCAAATCCGAGAAACTGGACGTGAAATTTTAACTTTTTTTTCACACTGACAACAATTTTCACCTGACCAGTCAAATTGAACAAAAATATATATTTGTTCGCATAATTATCCCCTGTTGGGAGGTTGTATGTATTAGAAGAGCATTTAGTCACTGATGATGAGTGTTTCTAGATGGCTTATACATTAACAGCATCATGACCAAAAAATAGCCTTCTTTCTTCAATACAATTTTATATATGTAGTGATTTGTTTGTTAGTAAACACGGTAGCATAGATAATGTATTCATTTATCTTAATACAATATATTTGCCTACGCTAATGTGATTAAATATGTTGTTGGATATTTAGCAAAGTTTTATAAAGTACAAACAGCGTTGATTCTAGCGAACCTTTTAGTCGCTCACTTTGTTTAAGTGTCGATTTAACACACTAGTTCTACTGACGGCGATGATATAACGGTCCAAAAACGTATATTTAAGGCGAGACTATTTTCGGAGAAGTAACAGTTCCTACCTTAATAAAGTTTTTGTTTTTTTTGTTGATTGGGGTTTGACGCCATATTTAAGGTTATTTTCACTCACACGACAGCGCGCCAGCCCAGCATAGAAGATACCGCAGTATATACATAGGCTTCCTGGTAGCTCATAGAGAAGAAGGCATCGGAAGCTCCCACAGGAAGGCTAGTCACAAACAGCTGTCTTCACCCAAAGATTGCGAAGACAGATGCTTAACAGTGAGAAGAATATATGAGCCTTCATGGAATTAGGGTCGCCTGTTAGCTGAGTTGCTACACCCAATAAACCAATATTTCAATATACCATTGAAACTTAGATCGACAAAAGCAAATGACAGATTTAAAGCAGGTCTGCCCAGAGCTTACAATGTAAACTTAAAGGTATATATACATGTAAGTATACCTAGCCAGAGACCCGAGTTCGAATACCGGTGGAGGCAAGCACAATTTTCTTTCTCTTCATTTATAAATTTATATATATTTTTGTATAACTATAGAGAAAGTAAATTTTGCTTGCCTCCACCGGGAATCGAATTCGGGTCTCTGGCTAGCAGGATATATACTCTTGACAAAAATATATATAATGCTGGCCCTTGTATCTAAAGACTCGAGTTTGAATCCCGGTGGATGCAAGCAAAACTTTCTATGTCTACATTTATACAAAAATATATAAATCTGTATATTTGAGCCCACATCATAATTAAATGTGTTGACGGGCATGTCGTCAAAAATAATTAACTTTTGTCAATACAGAACAATTGTCTATTCACTTCAGACAATGGGCACACAATTTATTTTTTTAGTAAAAATACGGAGACAAAACTCACCAAATTCGATACATCCCAGGAATAGTAAACTGAAACAAACAGTCATTTTGGTTTCTAAAAAATAAAAATAAACTACTGGTCAAAAGAGTTACAAGGCTGTTATAGTTCTGATGTGCTTGAATTGCAAATGCTTTCATCTATAAAGGTGCGTTCATCCAACTACGGAACCAAATGTATTGCAAAACTAAATCGGTAGAGCACAACCCAAGATCTCGTTTACCAAACGCGTCACGCGAGACTTACTTTTTTGTTATAATCGCCTACAGGCCCTTTTATAATATGCTTCAAACCACTCTATCTAGGTCCGCTGCACATGGCATTATATATTGGACAAACGAGTTGTTCATGATCAAATCTCATTTTGATTTTGACCTAGCTAAGCATTAGAGTCAAAACAATGATTTTCCATAATGAGGTAGTTTGACGCACAACCTGCCACCAGAGTGTTTACATTACAGTATATAAGACCAAACAATACGCTCTCCATCAACAAACAGTTTATAAAAGCTCCCCTAGGGGTTTGAAAACTGTACTGTAGTTCTGGACTGCGACAATAAAGTGTTCCCTCGGGTTATAATATTATTTTATTGAACTCCTAGATACAGTTCCATTATTCATTCTCGTTCCATCCGCCTATCTCCGGTTACTTCCGTCTCTCCGATTAACGGCTTTTGTATACTGAATGGCCATTTTTAGGTCATTTTCGGCATATTTTCCCCTGCAGGCAAAGCGCCAATAACAATGGACTTTATATAACAATATAACTTTATAAATTATTCAAGTCGCATGAAAGAGCTTAAATTGCTTTAGAAGTCGATTGATCGGGCCAAGGTCCAGCAGTCTCGTCTTGTCTTTCACAGCTATATTCAAAATGCTTAGTTATCACACACAAGGTCCGTCACCGAAGTTAATCAATGGACGATTTTATACAAATGTCCGTCACGGAAGTATTTATTTATTTATTTCATCAATAGTCAACGGGTTAAAACCCAATTACAGACTAGTAAAACAATATTTACAGGACATATATAAAAACAATTGTGCTCATCATAACAAGTGCTTTGTAATAGAGGAATAACACGTATATGTGTACATTATATGAACATGCTATGTATATGATGATATATAGATTTCGATTATGGTATAAGTGAATCCATGGACCGTTTTATACAAATGTCCGTCATCGAAGTGAATCCATGGACCGTTTTATACAAGTGTCCGTCATCGAAATGAATCCATGGGCCGTTTTATACTACTGGCGGTACTTTTCAATATCGGTCTATCAGAATGGAGTTTCTTTTGTTTCTGGTTCAGTTAGATGACGTCACAGGACAGTTGTCACCTTCTTGACTCCCCCTTTGATATTATTTCTATATATAGCAGTTTGTACCCGGAACCGGAACGAATCTCTTGAAATCTATCTCATCACATGATGTGACTTACAGGCCCAATTACAATGGCTAGCCCAGTTTCCGAAGTCTCATATTATGCAATTTCTCCTTAAGCATTGCTTGTCTGTTTGAGCCACTGAAGGTCATTTTCTCGTAGGACGATGTTAACCCAAGTAGCTGAACCATAGTTAACGGCCCTTAATCTGTAAAGCGGGACGGATTGTGATTAAACTTATATTGGCTTTTGGATTTCAAAATTGTGTTTGTCTTAAAGAATCGATCTTAGAGGTCGATTAATGACAGGTACATATAAGCTATAAAGTATGTAAAAGCCGTCCGTCTACTTTATATGGAAGAAGATATTGACCAGAGTTACTGTGAATGAAGCCATTCACAGATTTCATGAATGCTTTTCCTGGTCTAACAATGCTGATTTCAGCCGACGCCAGTACAATTATGTCGATTGTCTCATCAAATAGTCGATATCTGAATTAAATATAATGTGTAAGTTGAGAGAGAAAGTGTAGGTTGATAAGGAAAGTGAAGACAAAGGAGGCCGGACTGGTGCAACAAACGTAGAAGTAGGCAAAATGGGTCTTTCTATGCGACATGTTCATGTTTGGTCTGTAAAATTATGATAAACAGAACATCTCTGAATTCCACCTTTTCGATATAATGGGCCGCACCGTAGTTCACTTAGTACGGTGGACTGCTGGGTCCCCTTAACTGTACCCTGAATAGGTTAGAACCCCCTGTCGACTTATGTATTTAAGGGAAATTTTCCAGTTTTTTTTTTTTTGCGTTTTTTTCCTGATTTTTTCACTATGCCAAGTCGTGATGTGAGAGAAATACTACCCTTGGGTTCGACGTTTAACACCAATCAAATAAATAAATAGGTTTTAACATATATCAGTATCTTGTATGAAAACAATTACAAATGTACGAAAATAAAATGGGATAAAGCTATCCCTTTTTCAAAAACGTATGTTAATAAAGCTTGTATGAAACTTGTATGAAAAATTGAGTTTCTTTTCCGACATTCTGATTGCCGAAATAATTGTATAATTGGATTCTTTATTTTTTCACCTTGAAATATTTTTCTCCCAGCAAATTACAACGATTTAAAAGGCTTTTGGGCTCATTCTCAATGACTTCCGTACTGTATAAAAGATAATAACTGGTCCCTAATGACTCCCCTTGTACCTAATTGGTCAATTATATTTACTGAGTCGATCAAAACTCTTAACACGTGACATATGTTTGACCAGAAGTCCATTAACTACTTCTGGTTTGACTAATTTAGGAAAGAACAATTTGCATGCCTCCACCGAGGATAGAAGTACATGTAATCGGTAACACTTTCAAATACACCAATAAAGTCAAAACATTCACTCAAATCCCAAGTTGGAATAATTTCTGGACAAAATTCTTTGTTTTAAGCTGGAGTCTGAATCAAACATTCAAATCATTGTAAGACATACGTTTAAAGAAAGTTACATTAGCTTTCTTTCTCTCTCGCCATGTACTAATTTTTTAACAAAAAATTTTGAAGGTCAAAAGATGAAAATTGTACATTAAACTAGACCATTTGACTTAGACCATTTGCATGCAGAATTTTAAGAAAGACACAGATGTACTTAGTGATAATGCTTGGTATGTGTCTTGAAAACGCCGACCCAACCCCGAAGTCATGTCAACCATGGCCATGGCTGGATCTCAAACACTGATAAAACAAATCTTAAAATATTACCAACAAGTTCGATACTTAAACATGACGTTATTCTAAAGTAAACTGTCAACACGTCATTCTAATGTTACATCGTGTCATTCTAACGGAATACCAGTCAGATCGTCAAATAACCAAGTCGTCAAATCCAAATAACCAACTC
The DNA here is from genome assembly GCA_032466195.1 of Katharina tunicata. Taxonomy (NCBI): domain Eukaryota; kingdom Metazoa; phylum Mollusca; class Polyplacophora; order Chitonida; family Mopaliidae; genus Katharina; species Katharina tunicata. Next base: position 10,692 of record JAVFBZ010182759.1, read on the forward strand.
GTCAAATCCAAGTCGTCAAATAGTGTGACCAAGTCGTCAAATAGTATGGCCAACTCGTCAAATATGACCACATCCAAGCTAATATGATTACTTACGGTGTATTATCTTCAAATATACCAATAAATTAAAATACCATGGCTTGGAAGTGTAAGATTTTGAAATAAATATCTTTAGTATGTCCTATCGGAATTAGACAGTTCACAAGGGCAGATATCATAATTGTTTGTTCACAACGCATTGTGACAGTCATGTTTTCTTTTGTGATTTATATTGTAGCTTCTGAATATTTGATATCAGACAAACATATATACATATATTGAAAATTTATTGATGCAATAAATAATATTTGTATAACAAAAAACTGGAACATTAAATTAACATGAGATTGACAATTGTCACATTACGTATTAAGCTTTGGAATTTGTTTAAGGAGTCGCCTGGGAGTGCACAGGTTATCAGTGTAGTCTTTCCACAATTTAAATAGTTATCCTTGAAATTCCCTGGATTTCTTTTTCTGGACACGTGTCAACTTGCCTTCATAGACGAAACGGACTTGCAAATTTACGAGTTTCGCTTCCTTTTCCAGTAGTTCTATCAGCAGGTAAAATTGGAGATCTGCTCGACCGGCTCGTTGATTCAGGCGGTTATGCCAGCCCTCGACATCATTGTTCGTACGTGTTGTCTTCTGAAAGAGTTGGTCATACTATTTGACGAGTTGGTTATTTAGATTTGACGACTTGGTTATTTGACGATCTGACCGGGTACCTTCTAACGTAACCATAAACAAACATATTTCTTAAGTTAAACTTTCACAACGTCATTCTTATGTTACATCGTGTCATTCTAATGTAACATCGTGCCATTCTAACGTAGCCATTACGCCAGTTTCTAAACAAATTATAGACTGTTCTTTTACCATTTAAAGTACATTCTGTTGAGATTTGTAATCATTGCTTGAAAACGATCTTAGCATCTAGATCGAAACGTCGCTTACCAATATATCCAGAAGTTGAAAATCCATCTCAGTCGTCATGTTTTTTTTTAAATAATATACTCACCAAGCGTGATGTATCCAGCAAATAGTAAATGTCCACATACTCTTTCCATCCTGGATTTGAAAAATTAATCATTTAGTTGTCGAACGTGTGACCAAAGTTTTATATATTCCTACAGCTGCTTCGTTGGTAATGTTACCCTCTCTCAAGAACACTTCACACGGCCAGTAATTAATTGTTACATCAGAACAAAATATGATAAGCACCACTCGGAAACCATCGAATGTACTGCGCACATCATCTTGGACGTGATATGTTCATCGCCATTTTAGCCGGAACTTATTCACAGCCTGTTTGTCAAACTGCTAATGTAGACAGATTTCACACTTTCCATTTGTTTTACATTCAGAACATAATTTACTCGTAAACTAAATATTGTGCATCTTAAGCCATATGAAATTCGTTCGATTACCCTATATTGTCTTACATGTTTATTGTCCATACGGCAGTAAATAGGCTTCTGGCGAACAAACTGTACCATTTTGATACATATTCATACACCTATCACGGCCGAGCTAAGTGATGACAGCGAAATAACGAGAAATCACGCGAGGTTTTGCCGATTGGACAAACACGGCCCAGGATCTCGTTTAACAAACATAAAACGCGAGACTGGTGTTTGTTTATTAGGGCATGTATCTAAAATCTGCTCTAAACCACTCAAGTCAAATGCAGATGTTTGATTATGCAATCTCAACCTCCCACTCTAGCCGAGATCCGGGCGAGGTTTTGGATCACAGGTGTAAGATATTTAGCTTGGTTATAAACAGCTGTCTTCACACGAATACTCGGTCGTCTCAACTGTGCACTATTGATATTCTATCTGATAACCTGCCAAAAGAATATATATGACATCTAAATAAAACATTCGATATTCCAAAACCATTTATCTGGGCTTCTTAGAAATGTAAACAACATGCAACATTTCCTGATTGTGAAAATAAATGATTGTATCGTTGTCGAATTAAAATACACAACGTACCTTGTAGTCTGTTGATATATGGCCGAGGTGTCGAGTTTATCGAATTGATCAGATGCAACAATTCTTGAGTGAAACGTTTTCAGATCACAGATCTGGGTAGAAGTGCTTAATAAGTCCTACAGCCACAACTCCTAGAACACAGACCCCTCAAAATTGTTCCGTTGAACTGCAGTGTAAAATGTAGAAGTGTGGGGCAAGACTATATACCACAACGAAGGGGTTATTCAAGCCACACAATTGAGCGATGACACCACACCTGCTATAAGAATTTTAAAATAACAAACAAATATCTTTCAAACTTAATAAAAATCCAAGAGAGACGACTTTTGCCACTTAAAACTACCCTTGTTTAAGCGCTCCACATCGAAATGTCTAGTTTTGTTTGTGGAAGTATTAACGTTCCTTGTGATAAGGAGTATACCGGTCAAGAAGTTGTGTGGTGTCTATGTTCACCTTACTATCCACCTATGTGTCATTCCTTTGATGAAGTTGTTAGAACAACGTGGCTCCTATGTTACATTTTCACCCAGCATTTTTTTTACAGAACATAAATTATTCCACCTGAACCTTCTGCGAGAACGCTGATATTCCAAACAAACTCCTTCCACTTCAGTCTGTTTACAAACGCCCCCAATACACTGGTCATCCATTAACAATACCGGTCCCTTATATAACTGGAGTCTCCTCGCATGTTAAGCTCTGCGATGGCAATCTGCGACGTCATGTGATCAAACACTGAACACCAATCTACAATCAAATATTTACAGTGGTAACCAATTTAGACTTTATTTGTGTTTCATATTGGTCTGTGACGTATTGATATGTATCTTGTTTTGGTATTTACTTAATTAATATTTACAGGCCTACTACCACCCAAATACGAATATTTCAGCCGATAATCTTAGCTAAATATATAGAGAAACTATAAATTAATATCCATTATTTACAGCAAGGTATTATTTGTGTTTCACATTGTCGTATTAAAATATAATTCCCTTTGACATCAGTCTAATCATAACAAATACCATTCACTTATCAGATTAATTGGCTGACTGGCTGATTGATTGATTGATTGATTGATAGGAAAGAGGTAAGCTAAATAAAATATAGAAAGTCGGTTAGTCTAATGATCAAAGTGACCAGAATTTTATGACGGATTGACAAAGCCTTATTCTAAGAGTCCCTCGTTCTATTATCCTCTATTTGTGAGACGGCCATCCCAAAAGCATGACACACGCAAAACTAGATCATAGAAAACAAAATTCGTAAGAAAGCCATACATACAAAATGATACCGTTGACGATCACTGCGAGTGGATTGTTCGCCAGAAATATTCCCATGACAAAAAACACGGCACTATAAGTGTACAAACGAGAATACCTAGTGGTCGTTTAAGCGTCCCGATAGAAAATGAATTAGTAAGTCCAGCCAGCCGTTTCATTGCACAGAATGACACTGCAATTTGGTCTGTGTACATTCAACAACACAGCCCGAACAACTGGTTTGCTTTCTCTTGCGTTCAAGTTGATTTGACGGCTTTATTGGAAATAGCATTTGCTATTGTGCCGTTAAAAGCGGATGAGTAGTATAGGAATTTTGTTTTATTGCTCTAAACGAATTTTATCTATGTTGTGTACAGAGTGCAAATAAATTAAAACGCTGGCATGTATTGAGCAGTTATGCTTTCCGATCAACTTCAGACGAATTATAAGAATACATTGACATGATATTTGCCTCCAAGTCCCACTGCAATTTATTTAATGAACACTTAATACTTGTTAAATTGGCATTTAATAACTTGTGCTCATGGATGTCGGGGAAGACATCGGTTTGTCTTGTCGAGTCCATAATTCAGTTTGGAGGATTTCACTATGAAATAAAAAAAAATGTAATTCAATCAAAGTTAATTTGTTGTTTAACTAAGGCAAATAACCAGACATACGAATTCAATTCCAAGCCTTCCAAATAATTTCTAAAGAGTAACAAATGGTTTTAAAATAATGCTTCATATTAATTTAGGTAACACAGAGCAAGAGAAACTCCGAACAAGGAAGTCATGTTGGTATTGATAATATGTTTTGGTGTTATTATGCCGTCATCAGTTAAACATATACCAACATCAATTAGGATTAAGCGTGTAAGAGAACAACAGTGAAACTTGTGTAAACCGACACCTCATGGGACCGAAAACAGCGCTTGGTTTGTACCAATTGTTTTAATATATATATTTTTTGTATAAATGTAGAGATATATATACTCTGTCAAAAAAGAAACGCATAGGTGAAATGTCACGAGAAAGTGTTGAATTAAAAAAAAAAAAACATTTCTTGTGTACAATGGCCATGAATGATTATGTTTCTCAATGCTTCCGGAATGGGACAACATGGCCAACTACACTAGAAAAAAATTAACGCACGTTTTGGCGCGTTTCTGTGGAAATTCGTGTTAAGCGACATGAAATATTCAGATTTTGACAAATGCAAATGAAAC
>JAVFBZ010182770.1:0-15216 GCA_032466195.1 Katharina tunicata
CAATGAACGTTTTGCCAACAACTGCGTCGCTCAAGTTGACAGATTCGGTGGAGGCAGTGTCATGATGTGGGGAGCCAACTCCTACACAGGCAGAAGTAAACTGGTGCTTGTACAAGACAACCTGACAGCTGTACGCTATCGGGATGAAATTCTGCGCCCTCACATTCTTCCCATTATGAATTGACAGGATAATGCCAGGCCACATACGGCACGTTTAACAGTGGAATACCTAGAGGATGAGAACATTAATGTGTTGCCATGACCATCAAGATCGCCAAATCTTAACCCTATTGAGCATCTTTGGGACGAACTGGACAGACGTTTACGCCAGCGTAACCAAGCGCCTCAGACACTTCCGCAACTATCCCATGCACTGCATGAAGAATGGGTTAGGATTCCACGTGCCCGGATTCAAAGACTCATTCAGCCTTTGCCAAGGAGGTGTCGCGCAGTGATTGCAGCTCACGGTGGCCTTACAAGGTACTGACTTCAGCGCCCTAGTGCGGCGCTTTTCAGTGACGAATACGCCTCTGCTACCGTCGGTCCATAGCAAGAACATTATCACATACTTGTGCCAACTTTAACTGTGCTACCCCGAAAAATTACTGAATTATCCCGCTTTGTACTGAAGAGATAATTCTACTAATATTTCGCCTATGCGTTTCTTTTTTGACAGAGTAATGATTCATATGATGTCATGTGAATTCTCCGAGTACTTCAACTTACTTTGACGCCTTAACGACAGTTGGAAAATCATTCCAATCGACAAATCAAGTGGAGGCGAACGGTTTTGGAGCTGCACATCGATAACGGCCAAATCTCTTGTCCAGTTTAAAACAGATCAAACGACTCTAGTTATCGTTTTCTTAGTGCTCAGGAGTTCTCCCAATCTGTCAGGTCCGCAAGAACTCTGCAGAACCTAATACATCCAAATGAAGGGCACATCAGGGCAGATTGTAGACAGACTGTGTATGTCTGTAAAGATAACTCGGTGTGGAATTTGGGCTATCTTTGTAAGTTATAATTGAGGACACGGGATACATACAGCCTTGATGTGATATATATCGTTGCAAGAATATCATGACAGAAACACATTTACTGGAATGCGTTAAAATAAATGAAGTGTTAAATTATTGGTAAGTAGGATTTGATATTACAAACCACTGTCCGACACAAGTACGTTCTAATCAGGGCACACAGTGAGTATAAGTATGACTCTTGGCTTGATATATGATGGTATTGGTATTACTGCTTTAATTTGATATCGCCCTAAACGAGTATGGAATTGTGTATGGTCTTACACAATTTAAAGCCTCGACAAATTGAACGTCTACTGAGTTCAAAACATTATTTTGAACGAATTGTCAGCCGTCACCCCTGTGCTGGTCGACGGAACTGACATAAAGTATCGTTTGCTGAGTAGCACAAGAAAACCTTTCCCACCAAAGTAAGCACATCGTTTCGCCAACCAATAGTTGTCTGTGATAAGATACCACAGAGTACGAATTACTTGGAAATCATCATCATGCTCATGGTCGACCAAAATTTCACCAGCATGTGTTATTTCTTCAAACTTTGCCCATTGCTCTGGAATATCAACCCGAGCATGATACAGGAAACGGTTCCTCGGCTCTGCTGACATTCCAACCAATGCGCATCTGAATGAGAGGCTCACGAGCTGTATGGCCACCAGTTGTATTTTCAACAACCCAAACGAAACTATAGATAAGTGATAGCTTCAGTTTTAAATAATATTTTTATATTGTATTTTAGAAGATATTTTGTCCACAAAAAAGACAGGGTTAGTAAGGAAGAAGAAGGGGCAGCTTCTGCTTTAAGTAGTCTTCAAAAGATATATATATAAAGGTTGTGGAAAAGGAAGAATATACTATATATATTTTATTGTCAAGGCAAACTGGCACAGGGATATCGATAAATCATCTCATGATGATCTAGATACATTCTCAGAGACAACTGTCTAGATAGATCTTAATCTCGAGATGTTCTGGATAACTTTGTTACAAAACCAAACGCGATTGTTGTCTTTTCCGAAGTTTTTTGAGTGTTTTCTACCATACAGAATCCCCTGTGAAAGACGCTGATGGAAATGTAACAAAGCATTGAAAATAGTCCCGGTTTCAGAGGATGTAAATATGGAGAAAAATATCCGATCGCTCTGTATCACGCGAGCCTGAGGTATAGGTATATCATAAATATTTATAAATGTAGATAAAGAACAATTGGCAAGCTTCCACGTTGATTCGAACCAGGGCTTTCGACTATCAGGGCTCTATCGACTAAGCTACAGGTATGACATTAGAGATTGCGGTCTTATTTCAACCGGAAGACGATATCATTAGCATGAATTTCAAAAGTGGTCTCCAATTAGTTTACCAAATAATGAGCCCGACATGAGTTAAAGATACTATTCTTCTCGAGAATTTCTCCGTAACAGCTTAAAGATTATCTCCTGTTGTATGAACTGTCAGGGATAAGCCGCTTCCGAAACATTAGAACCCATTATAAGGGAATGAAGGCAAAACGGAGGCCAGATGTGAAGATCTTGGATGGCTCCAAAGTGCCTAAGAAGTGAAGTGTCTTAGGGGATTCATGAATCCCACTTAGAATTGTCTTTCCTTAGCACTGGCTATGTGTCTAGAAAGATAATGGCCTCCTTTGGACCGTTATACTGTAACAATGAAATTACAAAGGAATCTAGAAATTAATTCCTACGGTTTAAATCAATGTTCAGGAAAGCAAAAAAAAAAAAACTACAAAAGCGTCCTGCTTGCATGAGGTAACATTTTGAAACTTAGAATGTAGAATTTAGTTTGACGAATTATAAGGAGTTTCAACATATTAAACTATGTCGTGTGTGGCCAAAATGTGGTCCACAATAAGCGCGTCTGAAACAGTGCAGACGTGACAACAGTATATTTTATACAATATGACCAAGGTGTTGCAATTCTTTTTAATTTGAAAACTAGCTTAGCTGGATACTCCGAGGTAACTGAACATGAAGTTAAAGCGCTTGAGTGACCTAAGAAGGAACTAAGTGTTATAAGGAACATCAGTCATTTGTTAAATATAGGTTTTGTTCTTCCACAGAACACAGTGTGTCATACACTCAAATATGTTGTTCTTTTATACTATGTTATTCTTTGAACAGCCAAACATAACTTTGTAAAAAATGTGTATGTCAACTGTGGCAGTCTATTGGTTTATAGGTTTGGTTGGCGGTTCATGAAATTCAGTAACAACATCCTTATAGCCAACTTACATGTATGATAACCCATGTAAAACAATAAATAATACACGGAGAGATAGAATACAGATGTAGTCAATTAACTATCAGTTAAGTCCACGTTTATACTATTTTTGGTTGAAAACAATCAAATTGTTTGATTTATTCAAAATTCTCAAAATCTCCCAAAGATCACATGCTGTCGCGTGAATACTTCGAGCGTTTCAGCTTTCTATTACGCCATACAGAGCGAACTTAGAGAGTCGTTCCAAGTCTACAAATGAAGCGGAATGATAACGTTCAGCAGACCTGAATGGATAACCAACATGCCTGCTGTCCAGTTTTTAACAGACTAAAACCACTCTGTTATCTTTATTGCGAAGAATTTAACTGGCTGATATGCAATTACTCGGCTTTTCACGGAACGTTGTAGACTCGTATGAAAGAAGCTGCGAGGTAAGTCATATACCTAGACAGGTTGTGTATGCGAGTAAAGATATAGATGAGGTGTGGTGTCTGGCTTATATTTGTATGTTATTAGTGACTATACACTTGAGAACATACCCTAGTATTAAAAATATGATATAAATTGTTGAAAGAACATCATGACAAAAGTAAATTTATTGTCATACTCTCTGTAAAACTGAAGCCTTAAATTATTGGCAAGTAAAATTGAATAGTTAAATTCATTGCCGGGCATTATTACGTACAATTTTGGCCAACTGTGGATAAGTATGAAATTTGATGGTGGCTATTGTAATGAGAAGGATTAACAAATATTAACATCACGGCTTCTAGTCTTTGGCTGGGTGGAAGCCTCCTGTGTCCTAGAGCTCCTTGAGCTGTTTTGTTAATGTTATGTAAATGTTTTGTCCTGTCTTGCACGTTGCCAGCATCGTTTAAGGTCGTTTCCTTCGCCGGAGGGAGCAGTCAGGAGGTAACTATTACGGAGTAGCAAAAATAAATCTTTCCCGCCTAAATAAGCTCGTCATGTTATCAACCAGAGTGCATCTGTGATTAGATACAACATAGTGTAAATGACTGGCAAATTAATCAAAAGAAGTTAAATCACCATCGTTATCATTGGCGTCAAATATCCGATTTCTTTCACGTAGACGTATCGTTATTTCAAACTCTGGCACATTACACCGGAAGTTCCAATGGAGCGCGTAATACCTCAACGACAGAAAACAGTTTTAATAAACAAATTGAATATGTCATTTGAAGGTTACACGTCGTGTCAACCGAAAGAAAAAAACATGCATGAAATAGAGAAGAGAGTTTCATCTGTTAATAGTCTGATAATATATTCACGAAGAAAGGTTGTAAACAGGAAGAATACACACAAATATATAGCTGGCATGGAAACGCATCTTTTTAAGAATTGTCAGTTTTATTACAATTTAGACGAGAGTGTCACCGTTCACAGGTGCTTCCCTGTACCTGTGTGAAGGGTGTTGACGCTAGGAGAGGAATCTGAAACTGATCGAGGAAAAACGGTGATTAATCTGACAGGTGTAATTAGCCGGAAAGGGGAAGATGGTCCAGTGGCAGCCACTCACATTATCAGTAAGACAACATTCCGTCTGTTGCAGCATGCTTTCAAATTTCCAAAGACTTCCATGGGTTATGTTAGATGAACAGTAAGCTTGGTACAAACATACTACTATACTGGAGAAAACAAAATCTTGTGCAGACAATATCGTCAACATGACTTAATTCGACAGCGAACAGGGTACACGGTTTAGCAGAAAGTGCAGAATAGTTCCCATTAAATCCACACGTCATCTTCCCGCGACCAGTGATTAGATACGGTAGAGCGTAAACTTGGAAGGAAATTAAATACCATGAAATTAAATATATCGTCCTCGAATATCCGGTATCTTTCCAGCATACGTGTTACACTATAAAATTCCCAAACTCGCTAGTGCTAGCTCGCTCGAAATCGATATTAAATGGCGAATGTCACTTTGTTATCAAGGATCATGTCATCGGTTGAAGAATATCGGTGGGCAGATGAATAATACATATAACTGAATATAGTTGACTTACCTAAAAGTTATTTCCGTGCCGATAACTTTAAAGTCTTGCTGATTCAAATTAATTTTTTTTGGCGTAATAAAATAAATCCAGAGAAACTTAACAAAAGCATATTGATAGCCTCGATATTTCGTCAAAAATTGATTGGTCATCCTCAAGAGAATGTGAATATTTTGATGATAACTTGCAATTTTGTCGAAAGATATTCTATACAATCTAATTTGTTTGCTATCCTGGGTGTGTAGATGTGTGCCATTTGTCAATTTGTCAATATTTTACACAACCAACGTTAACTCATAATCCCACATTTTAATTCCATAATTTGCATATTTTTCTTTAAATTACTTCTGAAAAATCTATGAATTGTGGATGAACTTGAGGAACAGTTCGTTTCAATATTTAACACGAGGCCAGTGTTATAATGTTATAATAGCGTAACAAATTGTAGAAAGAAATTTTAGAGGTTCTATAATTCGTTTTATAAAAAGGGAATGCGCAGGGTGATGGATATCGGACGCCAAGGAATCCCAATCTTGACGACTGCAGCTCTAGCGCTATTAACGCTATTAGCGAGCAATTCCTGGCCAACTAAACCACCATGTCACGTCATTTAAAAAAATGGAGGTAAGTGCTGAGCATGTAAGTTCTGGTAGATTTTGTAACTGACGGAATCTTGCCTCAATGAAGGTGAAAGCCATGGGCCGTCTTAATTCTCCTTGCTTCCTAATTCCCGTTAATTCTCAATCCGTTTTAGATTTAGATTCCAGTCCGGATGTTTACACCACTGACACGGGTACAGTTATTCATTTGTGAAAGAGAACATTCTCTTTATAATTGTAATTAATTCTAATTCATTACTTGCAATTTCATTTCTAGTCTTGAGAGACTTTCCACCTATGCTCTTTTGGGTCCCTTGAAATTAATACATATAGTAGCCAGAAAACTGTTCCACGTATATGTCCATGTTTTATAAGCTCGTGTAGAGCTTCCGTTGAACTGTGTGGGAGTTTGAAATGTCTTCACGTCTTTTGGGGGTGCAAATCGGATATTTGACACCAATTACTCTGATGATGATTTAATTTCCCCGTAATTACATTGCTCACCATTTGCAGACTGTCGGTTCTAACCACTGGCAGTCATTGACTGAAAAAAAAATCTGCTAAGATTTTGTCAGGAGAGATTTTTACCAGCTAGTTGGGAGAAATCACATTCTGATTTGAAGAATCACGTCTGGCTGGTTCTCTGAGAATTCGCTGATAGCAAGGTGTGAATTGGACTAACGGGTGAGTCACGCTTGACAATTAGTACACTTGTCCATATAGCAGCACCTTTCAAATTTTCTGTAATGTCCGGATAACACGAGATTCTATACTGGCTAATGCTTTTTATAGCCCAAAGCAAAACTTTGTTCCGATACTGCGCTACTAGCAACACGATACAACATTTATAACCCCTGCGTTTATTGGAACCCGTTGCCTGAACTGCAGAGCCAATCATAAAACACAAGAATATATGGAATACAACTTTATTTAAAACAATTTATTTAACACAACGTTTCAATGTATATTCTAACATCATTCTCAAATATATAAATCAGTTATACAAATAGAGAACTCACCTCAACAAGCAAGCGGAATAAACTACATCCACCCCAACCCAACCCAACGGAACACTGTACCAAATCATATGCAATAAGGAGTAGTATCGTGGCGAAACCTGAATAGACCTCTTAATGTCAGGCTTTACTCTTCGTTAAAATTATATAACATCAAAGACAATAAATATAATGAAATTAACTTGGAAGCCACCAAACCAATTGTCAAAAATCAAAAAGATTTATCCATAGGATATTGTTTTAAGCTATATAGTTTTGTACTTTACATTTCTTGATATTAAACAGGCTTTTCTTAAACGGACATGCTCTTAAAAGTGTGCGACTCCATTTGGTTCTCATTTGCACGAACTTCGGTGCTGGGCTCCAGCGAATGTGTGACAGCTGTAGGGTTTGTACGCACTTAGAACTCCATTAAAACAATTTATCGTCACGTTGCCTCGGAGGGTACAGATATGATAGTTATCAAATAAAAAAATTCCTAGCTGGAATCATGTCCACTCTGTATCATTCCATCTCTCCAGCTATCTCTCTCCCACTGCCCATTATTATCGCTCTCCCATTTAATGTAATATTCTGATCATATTCTCTAGGATAGACTCGCCTTGCCTGCAGGTTGCCCTTTGTCATAGACCACCATCTGACCACACACAAGGTTTATGTTCGCCTTACTTAGGGTAAACACTTTACACCCCATTTTCCCAAACACACTTCATTTATCTTTTGATCGTACTATATAAACTGCGACACTATAACACATCATCGTCTCAAAGATTAGGCCTTCATAGGTATTTCATATTTTGTTTACTTGGAAAAACAGCTGGAATATTTTACAAAGTTTCCTTTAGATAAAAATAGTCAGATTTTATCTTTTTTTCCATACTTTTGTTTTTACGTTATCAAAAGTCCCTCGGTCACTCTTTAGGCTATCTATCCTTTTTGCTGTTTGATCTGTATCCTTCTCTTGAAGAAGTTCTTCACAAACTACAGGCCTGTAGCCTTATATACTATCAGTCCGATCTACAATTATCTGTAGATTTTTTTGTTTTGTATGGATATATACATGCATTTGCCATCAAATTTCTAGTCCTCTTTTTTATTCTTCAATAAATTTTTAAAATATTCATTATTGGATGAATTTTCTGTGCTCAGTTTGAAAATAGAAGACAGATGTTCTCATTCCCACTTAATTCTCTCCATTGTAAGATATGACTTTTTTTCAAAAGTTCAGTTGCTTGCAAAAAAATTATAGTTAAGATTTTTAATTTTAGAATTGCTACATCCCGATGTTTCTTGTCATTGCATTTATGAGTATTTGATTAGAAAAGGGCGGACAGAAAGGCCTTTATTGCAAAGTGACATTTCGATAATTTGAAGACTTACATCTCGATGTTTCTTGTCATTGCATATATTTTTAAATTAAATGAAAATTTGATTTGAAAAGGGCGGACAGAAAGACCTTTATTGCAAAGTTACGTTTCGATAATTTGTAGACATTTAATACAGGCGTATAGCTAAAGAGCTTTCCTCGAAACTCAGTAAGTTATTTGAGAATTTTTTAGTTTCTAAATCAAATAATTATCTGTAGATGCATGGTAAGGACCTCTGTCTAATAAAATTCAAGTAGGCCTACAGTTCATGAAACATCAGAAGTTTGTTTATATTATAGTCATTTGACATGACACCGGCCTGTCATAAAAGGCTTCTGTCGGAATCGGGACGCCCTTCGAGAGTATATATTGCTCATATTGTTCTTTTTTACTTTTCTTGGAGTATAATCTATATGTATCTCGAGAAAAGTGGTCTTTTACAAATGATTGTTTCTGTAAACATTGATTTGAAAATTTAAAACAATAACTCGTTTTTGGAAATATTTTACGAACTGACTTGTGTCAGATATATTTCGATAGAGTGACCAAAAGTTAATGGCCGTCACTCGGATGAACGTAACAAATATAAATAATTAGGCCTTTAACTTTGAAAAGCTATATTTTTATCGGACAGTTTCATTTCGTGATTTAGTTTATTATTAATTCCACTATATATATTTTAGTAATAACCCAAGGTATACTGCACGACCTCATACACTTTTCTGTTGTGTTTATATCTTCTGTAAAGGTTCATGTTTTAACAAGAAATTTAAGTTTATCTCGCGTCTGGGCGAATACGATCTTAGAAAACAAATCCAAAATATGTCAGAACAGTTTTGTATGGCTTTTATATATGAAACCTGTGTGTGAAGGAATCTCCAAGTAATTGTTATAATTCAAACAGACATCGACCAAGAGTCTCAGCCAAGAATCAGCTTAGTAGAATTATTCAGCAGACTTTAGTCATTTTTGCAAAACATTCCTGTTCGCCCGTCTCTAGCGTTGTACAAATAAGTAAGGCGGAAGCTGAATTGCATAGTTATAAGTTCTTTTATTGCAGTCACTGGATCGAGGGACCGCTGTGACCATTTGGTAACTATCTGCCGAAAAAGCAGGTTGACGAAATCAGCTCCATTTGTATAACGTTCAACGTTCGCATTAACATTGACAAACCGGGCAAATAAAATTATAAACGAAGTAAACAGTTTTCCGTTTTTGTATAGTTATTCAAGCAAATCCCTTCAATGAATTTTGAAGACGGCTCGTCTGTTTGTGAATTTGTCTGTAAATCGCTTTGCGCTCGATAACTTTAATATTTTAACAGATATAACAGAGGAAGAGATACAGTTTTTTTTAAGGTTTTCCGGAACCAGTTGTAAAAAAAACTGGCTTCCACTCAAGTGGTTTTTCAAAATCCTCCCAGGTGTATTAATTTACATCCTGTAAGTTATAGTCATATGTCTCTCTTATTACGTCTATAAACACTTCCATAGTGTCATTTATAGTTATATGTCTCTCATATTAAGTCTTTAAACACTTCCATATGCTCAGTTATAGTTATATGTCTCTCATATTAAGTCTTTAAACACTTCCATATGCTCAGTTATAGTCCTATGTCTCTCAAATTAAGTATATGAACAATTCTATAGAGTCATTTATAGTTCTATGTCTTTCATATTAAGTTTGTGAACAATTACATAATGAAATTTATAGTCCTAGGTCGCCATCCAGTTTTAACAGACTATACAATCACACGGAAAAGATTGATTTGTGAACGGAATGAGGTTTTGCGACATACTCATGAGTATTTCAGTTATATAAAGCCTAAATCCATGCATTGACGCATTTTCGTGGGAAAATGCATGGAAACCTATGAGGTGCACCGAATGGGAAGAATACGAATGCCAGCGATCTAAGCCTTCATCCATGGCGCTGTCAGTCTAAGACCAAATACGTATGAAAGGGAAGGACAGTGTACACTGTGTAAATGATAATTTACTTAACACCTAATAATTTACAATTAATATTAACACCCGTATAAATCTATCAAATCAGTATTTGACTAACTATGAAAGTTTTCTGTGCTATTTATATATAACAATTGTGTTGAGAACGTTGAAAATAATTACTAGATTAGTTGAATTACTATACATTAAAGGTTGAATGTAGCCAAATAAAACAGACTTAATAATGATAAAATTAATTAATACATTATCATTCAAATTGGGATTGGTTCACATCGAGAGGTATGTGGGATGGAACATTGAGAACTACCGCTTTAAGCCGGGGCCTTGCCTTATGCACGCGCGCAAACGTCAGGAACTCCTAATACCTGAGGCTTCGGTGTACTCAACAAACGGGAAGTTTACAGGGGCGGCCGGATTTCAAATGACTAAGAGTGTTCTAACACCACAAGCCAGCAAGTCAGATTCCACTGATAGATTAACAAAACTCTTTAACAACAAGCAGGAAGCAGTTGGATGTTGATATTGTGACATACACTATTTCTAAGTTGGAAATTCTCTAAATACAGTTTGAGGGTGTTTTCTTCAAGTCACTAAGTATCATTTTATCATTTTTCTTAGGCAACGGTTGACTTCATCATGCAAAGAACAGCAAATCGCTGGAATGTGCCTCAAGACAATAGACTTAGCAAACAATTTGGCTCAGACACAACGCATAAACCAACCAGCCCAATACGTAACAAGGTGATTTATTATGTAAAGCATTGTTGTGCCAACACCCTTCTTAACTGGCATGAAAAATTGAATTCTCTGTCCAAATCTCTAAAAGACTCTCGGTGGCTTCAGACATAACTGACTGATGTCAAATTAGTCTGGTTCTTGTTTGTTGCTGTTCCTACATTAGCTAGAAATGTTTGTATCGTTAAGTCGTATGCTAGAATGTCTGTAAAACAAATAAGGTATGTTGGAACAACTGTAACATAAATAACCTATATGAGATGGTTTAGAGTTAGTTCAATTTCTTAGGTGAGCCGTTATTGTGATAGTGGACCACACAGAGGAAACCTCTTTTTGCCTTATAAAGTATTATTGTTCGTTTATGCTGGACTGACAACAAAATTTCGATATGAGAATGTTACACGATACAGTAAAGTAAAATATATAGCACCAAAATATATCCATTTCCTCTTTAACTCGAGAAGAACAAAGACATTAAAAACCTCCCGCAAGACACCCAAGTTTTAATTTGATTTATTTGATTGGTGTTTAACGTCAACCTCGAAGGTATTTTACTTATATTACGACTTTGCGTTGCATGTGTTTGAAAATCGGTCTCTGCAGCCACCGGAAAACTTCCCCAATATACCTAAGATCGCCAAGGGAATGCGAACCGAGATACAGCGAAGAAGACTAAGCCGTCCATTGCAACTGATGATGGTATAATAAAGCCGAAGTATATAGTCTATACCAACATGACCTCCTCTCTCGGAGTTTCATTTATTCTTTACGTTGTCCGCATCCGTTCTATAAAACTACTGACATTAACTTAAGATTCGTGGGTTTGCTTGTTTCTCCTGAGCGGTATGTAACCATTTCAGAACAGTTTTGATATCAGGTTGTATCGCTTAAGTGTCATGTCTCATAACTCACAGAGATAAACAAAATTCCACACCATATTTATCTTTACTTACATAGACAAACTTGTCTAGATATGACTCATTTTTATATTTGATGTGAGTCTATAAGTATTTGTGAGCAGCTGGGTGATTTCGAATCAGACACCTTGGTGAACCTTTGAAAGGTCCAAGTAAAAGGCGGTATCGTTATTCAATGTCCACTTCATTTGTAATCATTCCCCTGTAGAATTTCGACGATGTTTTACAATCTTCATCTCTCTAGACTATTTCAAATATACACTTCTCATTGTCGAATTTCGGCGCTTTTTGCTATTTTCTCGAGACTATCCCGAATCAGTTGGTCTGCAAAACTCAGTACTGCAAACTCCGAGTGCTATGTCACATGTTACGGGGTTGTTCAGACAGACCTTGTACTTAATTCGATGCAAATATATTTATAGCTCCAGAAATGTTGAAAGTATCCTACTCTATTGAGGAATGTTTTCAGCACTGAGCTGTCACACTTGCGAATTCCTCCGATTATACAGCCATTTGAAAAAGTCTGTTTGATTTCTCGTTATCTTTTACATTGTTTTTTTTTTGTTAAAATGTTAAAAGTATTAAACTACCCTAGTTTGTTTTTAGCACTGAACTGTTACAATTGTGATGTTCTCTGATCGCAGCTATTTGAACAAGTCTGTATTGTTTCTCCTTATCCTTTACACTGTTTTGTTGCATTGTCCGTGAATTCGTCATAAATTCAATCCACGATAAACCAAACGCTAAAACAAAAGGTATTTCCCCCTTTTTATACCTACCTGTAATGTTTCAAAATGTACTTAAGCCAAGGTCCCACACTCTAAGTACATAATTGTGATGAGTCTAGACGAAATCAGATCTGATGTTCCGTTTATGAAGAACAGAGATATTGAACAAATGTGTGCTATTGTTTATTAACACTTAGAAGTACTTTTCTTTGACCACTTGAATACTTTGCTTTCATGTTAGGTTGCGTCTTATGGACCAGATATACAACCAGAAAATGTCAAGCCCTATCTGTTCTCCTCTCTCTAGATCGCTTTTCTTCAACTCAGACCATTTGAGGTAATATCCTGATCACATCACCCTTTAAACCCCGTTCTTGTACCGTTTCAGATAGCCTTGTTACAAACCATTCTGCCACAATACACGGCATAGTTTGCTGTCGAAGCTCGTGCTATGAATCATCAGACATCTGCGTTATGAAGATATATTTTGCGAATGAAACAAAAAATAATAATATTTTTTACCGGTACTTGGCTTCTTGTCTGGCTCGCTAAAGAAAATGTCTTTCTTACATTCGTGGTGATCATACTCCACTCTTTTAGAAAATGAAATTTATTTTTTTAGATTTCATTCTCGTGAAGTCGCAGTCTATTTAAAGAATATGTACATGACTACACCTCCACATCCACAGAGTGTATGTAGGGTTCTGTCATAAATAATTCTATATTATACACACCTTACATTTAATTCAACCGTTCAACCTTTATTAATCTCACGATCGAACAATAAACCGCTTTTTTCTTTATTTTCTCTATTTATTGTTATGTATTTATTTGTATTTATAAACTTATTAAATAGTACCTAATATCAATGTTAAGCGTGTCTCACTTGTATATATGACGACTTTGTGTTACCAGCGTTTGGTAGAAAGTTAAAGCCAACCTCCCCAAACCCACTGCACAATATATCTTCGGGCACCAGAAAGCTCGACAACTCGACTCGAACCCTATACCGGGTACAGTAAAGAGGGCTCAGCTGTCCAATGGTCACTCTTCTGGCCACGATGCGATCCAGTTATCTGGTATATTCAACTCTTATGTTGTTTGCAACTCTCAAATATTGAGTTCTAGCAGCATAAGCTTCTACTTCAATCCTCAACCCAGACTAAATGATATCAAATGTCTTCTTGTAAGGTTTTAGCCTTTTCAGCTCTAACCCTTTTCTTTTATATTTCTCTCTTTTAAGAACTTCGTCTTGGACATCAAACCAGATTTTGCTCATTCTATCCCTTCACTCTTCAGTTCTGGATATACAATCTCCACTTTGATTGTTTAAGCTTTGATATCCGTTATTGATCTTAAGTTCCTATATACATTCTGATATATTGCAAATGCTCTGAAATTGTGTTACATTGTGTACACAATCTTTGTTTTAGAAAAGAAACATATACAAATGGACGACATTGTTTGGCCGTTTTAAACAAATTTCGGTTCTTCGTTCAGAAATAAACTGCTAAAATGTTGACAAGATATATATGGCCTACTGTCTCCTTGGTGCGAAAGGAAATTCCAAGACACTTATATTCACGCAAAACACATCTCAGTATTGAAATCTTGCAATGTAAAATATCATCTTAGAGCTTAGTCATGTCAAATTATATAGTTCACGATACATCAGAGAATATTGCTTCGAATTTTGTTTACACGTGTTAATATATAACCTTTACATAACAAACCAGCGCGTCTGTTCACAAAAAAGGGTGGACGCACTTTTAGATTCTATATCTGGTTAGTCCAAAGCCTCCGCCATAACGTTATCTCAAAACTTCGTCAGCTTAAATTAAGTAACATTTCTTTGACAATCAGCATTCTGCACTGAAGTTTATTGATATACTTAAGACTTACACTCAAATTGGATATAAAACGTATGCCTTCGTATACATGGGTGGACACCTTTTTCTTCTAGACCAGGTTGAAAGCACTCAAATGAAGCCGATTTGTTGAGGTCTACTATTTTGTTCGCATTGGTAATATTCTGCGAAGCATTGTGAGTTACATTATAACCTATACTTTTACATGACATACTGTCTCCTCTGCTAATGTCGTAATCCTGAATTCTGTGAGATAAATAGGCGTAACCGTTAATGTCGCAATCGCAACATTAGCAGGCGTTGGGCCATTGATGGCGTCACCAGCGCCATTTAATGCAGGGGATTAAGTACAAGTGTAAACTTTCCAATGACGAAATCACAAAAGTCGATCAGTACATAAGGAGTCGCTTAACATCAGAACGTAGGAATGGATTGCAACCTTGCTTTTACAAGGTTGCTAGTATCCGGATGTCAAACTCGAAGTGTACCAGACGTAACGCCACAAAGAAAGAATATAAAGAAATTATAATGACAGTGCGGGTACGTGCCATTGTATCAGCTCTCGTTGTCTGAGGTCGGACAGCGTATCAATCGAGCTCGAGATTATAATGACAGTGCATGATACGCGACTATGTATCAGCTCGAGTTGGCAGAGGTGGGACTGCAGTATCAATCGAGCTCGAAGAGCGAGATTGATACGCAGTCCGACCTCAGACAACGAGAACTGATACAATG
>JAVFBZ010182781.1:0-15215 GCA_032466195.1 Katharina tunicata
AAACTACATTTTATGCAAATGGTTGAAAGTGTAGACATGTAATTTTGAAATTGTAATGAAGTTCAGACTTACCAGAACATTTAAGTTTTAGTTCCAAATTCACACTTAAACATTCAATAAATTACTTAAATTGTGTGCCCTAAGAGGTCGAATTTGTTGAGGATTTAGGGTAAGTAAGGCTGATTTTACAAATAAGCTAAATTGTCAATCAAGCTTAAAATAAGTCCAACAAACACATAAACTATAACAACAATTTGATGAAATCACTGATAATGTAGGAACACATTTTTAGGAAACACCAACACCGTATTTCCTAATACAGAACACTTCAAACTATCTGAATCATTTAAACTTTGATGGCTTCTTTATCTCTCTCTCAACTTTAGTTTTTTTAAATTTCACTTCCAAAACAATGAAGGGTGTATATGTTTTCAGCAAACTAGTACTTTGAGCCATTCTAAAACATCTTGTAAAGCTGAATTTATAGGCTGGGCACATAACAAAATCATAACTAAGATAGATTATTAACTTCTGGGTATATTAATAAGCAATTGATAAGCAATATACCCAGAATTTGATCATCCATGATAGTCATGTACTCATGATTTTGTCATGCTAAAAAAATAAATTAATTCAACTCCTTCTTCAATTTTCAGGTTAAGATTTTTAACTAGAAGTGTGCAAATTCATAAAAGGTGCAAAATTCACAATGAACATGTGATTGGAGAGAAAAATGCAGATAAGATTTCAAATAAGTTAAGAATACCAGTAATTTAAAGCATAATACAACTACTAATCCAAAAACATAAATGTTATGTTTGTAATACATAAAAAATGCCAAGATCCATGTAATTAAAGTGAATAATTAGAAATTTGTTATTATTTTAAGCTTGAAGATTGTAAAGTTTTAATATACTTACAATCCTCTAACCTTTTCAATCACTGTGTAAAGCTTATAGCCTGCATCCAGCATTGTTACTATTATATTGAGTAAACCATACTGACAAAATAATAATCTTAACAACAAGAGTATAAAATATTTCTCAAGAAAGATGAACCCAGCCATGAAATTACGACAGAACAATTAAACGAAGAGGACAAAAACAATAAACAACATCATATGATTCTTTACCATGGAAGCTTGAAGATTTAAATACATTTGACATGTTTGATAAAGTAAATTATTTTTTAAAGTTCTTGTAATGGAAAGTCATTGAGGGGGCACAAATATGGATCATTTTCTTATATGAAATAGGACACATTAATATCCTACCCTGAATACACTTCCTTTAAAGGTACTATACCGCAGAATTTTGGCAAAAAATGGACTGAAAATTGACTGAAACAAATTAAACCGGGTTTTCTATATTTGTATAGTATGGCCCAAAGTATAAGCTTTTAGAAAATACCAAGCTTGAGAATGTGTGATATACTGTATTAAAAGAATAATAAGGGATGTCAAATATATAATGCTAGCGAATTATAAATTTGACAAAAAAATATAGACAACCCGGTTTAATTCGTTTCAGTTGATTTTTGGCCGAAATTCTTCGGTATAGTCCCTTTAAACATAGCAAATGAAATGATGTTATGTTACAAAGGTTGCAGTTTCCTTGTTTGCTTGATAAGGGTGTTACGTCCTACTTTAGTTTTTATCACTACTGCGACAAGCCATCCCAATAGGTGAAGAAAACCAACCTCAACACCATTTTGGACAGGCAAGGAAGCAATAGGACAAGAAAAGAAATCAAAATTGGATTCACAACAACCCAGCTTCCTTATGCCCTTTATCTCGAAGCGAACCAAGGCACAGAACTTGAAGCTTCACAAAACACCTGACCTGTCAAAGATTGCAGATAAAATTGCCAGCAAATTAATCACTTTTTCAATTTCACATTTACAGCATGGGCAAAATCAACCAAATAAGTCAAAGGAGTAAATTCTCACATACTGGGTCTGATTTCACAAAACAGTTCCTGGCCTAAGTCAAAATCTTAAATATTTATAAATAAGTGCTAATTTGTAGACTTGAAAATGCAATACCAATGGATTATTATGTACACGCATATGCTATCAAGTCAAACAAAAGAAAACAATATAAATAAATTGGTAAACGTATGGAATCAGTTCTTTTCAATTGTAAGTTATGTTGGAAAATGACTAAGGATTCATCCAATGGCAATAATTTTTGAACAAACACAATTTTTAAAACCTTATTAATAATAATAATAATAACTTTATGTATTGTAGGTAAGATAATTAGCATATAGCTAGTCTCCCTTATGGCCTAGACATAATGAACATGTTATGGATAATAATAATATTAAATATTTTCCTAAATTTAGTTCTATTTTGTTTCGATCAAATTAGATCGTGCTCGTGTAAATAAATTATTACTTTGTTCTGTTTACGGAATATATACAAAGCTCAGTGATCAGAACAAGAGACGGCAAAGAATGTTTAACCATAACATGTACAATATGACAACAGTCTATCTGCTAGGCAGAAAGGGGCAAATCCAGGTAAGGTTGATTTCCTACTTCCCTTGATACAATTAAACACAGAGTAAAACTTTAAAGAAATATACTGCTCTGCCAATTATGATTAAACCTGCTCGGGAGTTGGCAGATCTAAGCTTGGGAATCTTGAAGCTTTAGAAAATTTTACGTTAACCCTGAAAATGATAGAAGTTTCAAACGGCTGCATCAAATATCTGATACGGCAAATTAATATTTAAAAATTAACTCTGAAAATTATCAAAGTCCCAAATGGCTGCATCAAATATCCGATATGGAAAATTAAAGTTTAACCCTGAAAATTATCGAAGTTTAATTCTTCATCATCTGAATAGTCATCGTCGACCACACCTTCTAAACCGGTTTTAAAGTGAAACAAATTGTCATCACTGTCCAGTTTTCCACGTTTCTGAGGCGGGCTCAATGGTGTCAGTGACTGGCGGCTTCTTGGTCGACTCCGATGCTCTTCGTCTGAATCTTCCTGGTGACTTGACCCGCCCTGGTCAGGATCATCGTCATAGGAATCACTACCAGGGCTGCCCGGTGGCGATGGGGATAGAGCACGAACCATCCTCAGGGTACCCTCTTGAAACCATGAACTCTACAAAACAGAATCAAAGATTTTGTTTGTGAAATCTCACAAGATATAAAAATAAAAATCACAAAATTTCAGGTTCTCGAATCCTTACATAGAATAATTCTTTCCATTTATATATTTTTGTATAGACTATTCACGGCATTTTCATTTTCAAAGTTTCACTAACAATTCTCATTGTAGCCCTCTTGCTGAGTGAAATCTCACATGATTATAATGTTAAAAAAACAGAACATAACTTTGATGGATTCCTAATACTTCTGGGTATATTGACGGCTTAAATGCTGTTTAAACAAGATATACCTTAAAAGTAGTTTCTATATGAAATAATTATTTTCATAAAAATACTTTGAATAGATTATAAAAAGCATTTTACAGTTTTAAAACTTAATAAAACAGCTCCCTGTGTCCAGTGAATCACAAGGAACAGAAACTTGGACCAATCACTCATTCTTGCTTTATGGCACTCATCTATTTTAGCTAAAGTTATTTTTAGAAAACAAATAATAAAAAAATGGTTAAAAGTAACAATACAATATTAACAAGATGCTTATTTGCAATGTTTTAAAAAAACATCTTTAAAAAAAGTCTTACAATTCTGCCATCCCGTCCAAACAGATCCAAGAAGCTACCAATCATTTCTCTGGAATTTTCTTCCCATTTGTGTATAAGTTCTTTCCCTTTGTTAACGAATCCATGTCGGAGTTCTTTCCCCTTTCCTTTCAATTTATCAACTTTCTGTTCAAACAGTATCCTTTTTTCCTACAAAAATATACATGAAGAATGCTCGTAAATTTATAAGAGGTAAAACAGACATTTAATGTAAGGAAATTATTTATCTTTCTGAGAGTTTATTCAGATGTTTTAGAGTTGAATATATGTTGATTAGTTCTAAAATATGACACCATACTCATCATTTCTATATCATTTCTTCAGAGTACAATGATCAACCCTGATAAAAGTTGAATTCTAGACCCCGTGTTTAATTAAGGATATTATGTGGGACTGTTTATGTTTATTTCAATCCATGCACAACAGACACAAATGTACCCAATTACAGTGATGATAACAAGTACTACCCTAAATCCTCAACAAATTCGACCTCTTGGGGCACAAACTTTAAGCAATTTATTGAATGTTTAAGTCTGAATTTGGAACTAAAATTGACATTTTCTGGTAATTTAAAGTCTGAACTTCACAAAATTCCAAAATTACATGTCTACACTTCTTACACTTTGCATAAAATGTAGTTTTATAAGTTGTAAAGGGGGTCGAATTTGTCGAGCAGTTAGGGTATCACTATTGTAGAATATTGAGATAAATTTTTTGAATCACTATTTGGGTTCATAATCCATTTTACCGTATTTCAAGGGGTAATGGAGATTTGTTTACTAATGAACTAATTTGACAGACATCACTCAAATAAACTGAAATATAAAAAAACAGTGGCTGTACCTTCATGAAGCTAACATTGAGCTCTTTAGCAGTGTAGCCCCGGGAGAGATTCCTCCTTATGTACATGTCATAGTCTTTTATAATTCTGGCAATTATGTCAGTCGTTGAAATACCTTCTGTGCGATTTGTAGGCACAAACCTGGAATTAAAAGAGTTAAATAACAGTGATAAAATTTAAACATTTTATGAAAAAATGAAAAAAAAAAACATATTCTTGTTTGTATATTTATTTATTTATTTATTAACAGACAGCTTATTTTGTTTAAATAAATTTGAAAACAAAAGTAATTGTTTGTTTGATCAGGGTTGTATCCAAACTAAATTTTATTCATATTTTATTTAACAGTTTTAAAACCAGCGCAAATGTCTCTGAATTCAAGGATTCCTAAATTCTTTAAAGGAAGAGAAAGCTTAACCCAAACCTTTATCCAGAGAATGTGGGCAACAAATGAAATATGCAGTTTAATTAGTGCACAAAAACTTTACATTATCTAGTCGAAAGTGTAAGATCTACCACTAATAAAGTCTTAGCGGATGTTTAACATAGCAGAAATTTCAGGGTACAATTCTTACTCTGCAAGTCTTCAAGACGTATATATATCCCAGGACCAAATTAATTTTCCACAAAACGCCAAAAAGTGCATAAAAAGTACACGAAATATATGACAAGTTTTGACAACAATGGAGTAGATATGTGGATGGAGTTAACGTGGCATGGGAGCGGTAATAGAAGCTATTTACAGCCTATGAAAAAGTTGTATTCTGATTTTGAATGCCAATTACTCAGCTTTACAAAAACTTTGAAAGCTAAAGTAATATTTTTTTTATAATCAGACAAAAACAGGCTTTGGACCAGTAATAGACATTATCAAAAGTTTTCTATTTTTTTGATACAAGAGTCAAAGGGCAACAACTCTTCCATTTATCACTGAAGAGAACAATAGACTTGACTTACATCCCTTTCTGCTTCAACTCGTGGTAAATATCTTTACTGTTGCCGGCCCCGTATGGTAAATCATCATGAGCTACAAAATCTATCTGTAAATAGTAGAAAAAGTTAATATTTAGATTTTGTTTTTAGTGCTCCAAAGCTGTCCAACTAAATTATGTACATCTTCAAATTCTTCAATCATTTTGTTTATTCATTACAATTTTTATGTATTTTTAGGGTTTAATGTCGTACTTTAGGTTATTTCACTTGTATGACTGCGATCAAACCCACAAAAAAAACAACAAAAAAAACCAGAGCATCTGAAGGCCAATGTCCTGGACACCACTACAAACGGAACTTCCCATAACCACCCTCTGTTACAATTTTAAATGTCAATCTTAAGCAGAATTTGGACCCTAATCTAAAGGCCCCAGTTATATTTAGCAGATTTTTCTTATACGTTGTGTTACATTTACCTTATTGGACATGAGGTATTCATCTGTAATGGTCCACGGAGCAGCTGTAATCACCTCATCCACATAGCGACAATGGCGGACTGCCTCGTAACGCTCCCCCTCCTTCATCACGGTACGGCCTTTATTCTTCAGAGTTAGAGCATCACTACAGACTGAGATAAGATAGCCATAGATTCAATGATAGGTTGACTGGTTTATTGATGACCTGATTGGTCGATTTATTTGAGTTTTAAGATACATTTGTTTGGTTATTATATTGATTGATTAATTGGGGTTTACGCCGTACTTAAGATTATTTCACTTATATATGACGGCTTCCAAGCCTAATGGATGAAGGAAACCACCCTAAATGAAACAGAGCACCACAGCGAAGTGGGTTCCACAGAGGGCACCAGGGCACAAAAGACTACCGCCCACGCACCAGAGTTTGATTATTAGACAAACACATATTTAAATAGAGACTCAACATGAAAAATAGTACCCCTTAGCTCAGTTTTTTTTGTACTCATTCTTCACAAAAATCATGTCCTCAGTTACCGTATTTCAGACAAAATTTGTGATAACACTTAATTGGGATAAGCAGCGTAACCATACGAACCGATAGTAAACATACTCTGGTGCGCAAATCCCTACCAATAAGCAATGGCACCACCAGAAGAAAAAATGCTATCAGAAAAAGTTACAAGGAATTGATCTGAAATCTATAATATGTAAACATCAAATAAACTACAACAAAATATCTTACTTCCAACTATAAGATATGTATTGGGGAAGACATTCTTAGCCTGCATTAGTTGGCGAGCATGTCCAGAGTGAAACATATCATAGATACCATCAGCATATACACGGACCGGGCGTGGAGCTGCAACAAACAGAACAAAGACTGAAATAATGACAGTTATATTTCATTATCATGATTATTATTTATTCTTAAGAGCCATCAATCGTGTAAATAATTTGACATACCCTAAATCCTCAACAAATCCGACTCGAGGGCATAAGTTTAAAGCCATTTATTGAATTTATTAATGTGAATTTGGAACTAAAACTGATCTTTTGATTCAGTTTCAAGTCTGAACTGATCGTTTTCTCTCCACTTCTTAGCCATTGCATACAATGTAGTTTGTTAAGTGTTGAAGGGGTCGAATTTGTTGAGCATTTTGGGTAATCATATCTTTTGTTTCTTTACAATGGATTCATGAGTACTGGTTTAAGACAGAAAGTCAGTCCAACGAATGAAATACGCCAATAAAGCCACTTGTGCAAGACACCCTCGAGATACAAGGCAATCACAAACAACTTATCATGGAGCTTCATGACAAAGGGTAGAATTTACAGCAAATAAATAGGAACTGTCGTTAAAAATAAGAATCGGCTTTCTTCATTGATGGGGGCCCGCGTCGTCGCTTAGTGGTTAGCGCGTCTGACTGCAGATCCTCCTTCAATGTACCGCACAGGTTCAAGTCTCCCAGTGGACTTGAGGTACATGAGGGAGTCACACGAGGTGACTTTGGCAATCGCGGGGGCGGTTTCTACGAGGTTTCCTCCCAGTTTTCTGCCGTATTGAGTAAAGCAGATTAAAAAGTGGAGAATCTGTTGTCATATAAATGAAATACCTTTAAGTACGACGTTAAACACCAATCATAAAAACAAACAAACAAATCTTCATTGATGACCTAATTTTTATTAATGTCTACCCTTAATCCCCAACAAATTTGACCCCTGTACCACTTTTCAAACTAGTTACAGTACACCAAAAAATTAACCTAATGACAGTGACTTCACCGAGTGTTCAACCTGTCTTCACCGTGTGACTAAACCATCAGGTGAATTTTGGGGTGTACTGTATATGTTTTCCAAAGACTAAGATATGTACATGTAGAAATACAATTTTGAAATTTTCAGACTTGAAACTACCAGAAAACGTGTTTTATTTCCAAAGTCACATTTATGAATTCAATAAATTACCTAAAACTTGTGCCCTTAAGGTCGAATTTGTTGAGAATTTAGTTTATGTGAAGTGTTCTTTGGTGTCTACACATGCATATTATTCATGTTAGTAGTAAACCCATTAGTCTACCAAATGAAGATGAGGGCAGTTATCTGATACAGAAGGGAGTTTTGTCTTAACCAAGAGGTCCTTGACCAATTTGTTCTTCTTGTACGCTATGATAGGTCTCTGTAAGTGAGACTTACCTATTTTAGGTACATGTACATGTACAAGGTTTTGATATATATAAATCATACTGACTGAAAAAACTCTGGTTTTTCCTTCTGAAGAGGAAATCAAACAGAAATCTGCTAAGATAGTCTGTAAAACTATCTTATTGTTCTCCTAACCATATAGTCCTAGCGACTCTTGAAATGGGCCCTCTAGACATTTCCATGACAGAGGCACTAATCTGTCTTGTTTTTTGGAGAACAATACCTTTTCTCCCTAGGGTCTTACAGTAAATGGTTTGTAAAGAGATGATAAGTTAATGTACTGATTAATCAGCAGTTATATAAGAACTCACGGGTTTGTGATCTGGCCATCTCTGTGGTCATCTTGATAGAATAATCAGTCTGCTCTCGGACTCTTATTGCTCTCTCTTCTGCAAACAACGGTGCTGGACTCCATGTGTTTGACTAAATTAAAGAAATTGTTATACATGTATATAAAAAAAAACAGTGATTAATTTAAAGTTATATTTATAAAGAGTTGCTTGAGTTCGACTGATAGAAATAAACTTGAATGAGAAGAAAATAAAACTGTTAAATTTAAATGGTCAGTCTCTGAAGAGGGCCAGAGACCAACCATTTTTGTTCACCTTTTCGATGTCTGATTGGTTAAATCGCTGCGACTGAGCGAAAATAATCGCTTATGTTTTGCCTGCTTAACATCAATTATTAGGATATATATTTGGTACCTTGTATCAATATCTAAATGTACATAGGGATCACTATCATTACTAAGCTAAAGCTACCATAAAGGACCATGGGTCAAATACAGTACACCAAATAAATTAGCACAGCAGAGATTTAGAAAAAGAAATGACAACCAGTCCTATGGATAGATACATGTGCATGAAATAATATCATAGATCAGGCCTATATTGTGATGTTTTCTAGCATAACCAAAAAATCAGTCCTCTAAATTGTTCATTTTAGAAATCCATGACTGTATAAATTGTATTTACTTTGAACTTTTAAAATACATAAATGTGCATTGTGGAAATAAATAACTCAAAATAACTTCATAATACTCATACAAAACTCATTTCGTGGCCAAACTGATGAAAAATACCATTTCTGACCAAGACTGAACAATTTGAGTTTAGATAACCATGGCAACACCCTATTTGTCTCGTTCTCTCCAACAGCACTGGCCTGATAGGGATAGATGGACTGGGCATTGATTAACTAACTAACATGGAAAATAAAGGGTGTCAAAGGGAATGGACAGGATTATCTGGATTATATCTGGATTAATCAGTGTGTATTGATTCATTGATTAATTGAATGTTTAACTCTATGCCTAGGAGTATAAACTTATATACTGTGATTCCCACAGAGTAGTTAATCATAGAAGACCAGGGGTCCGTTTCACAAAGCGATCTTAGCTTAAGTTGAACGTAACTACCATGACAACACAATGCCTCTAGTACTGGTATTTACGTTGAACGTAGCCTAAGATTGCTTTGTGAAACAGGCCCCAAAGTCACAACTCCGAAGAACGATAAACAAGACATGTTTAAGATTCTATATATTTCAGTTTTATTAAACCATCTTCAGCAATAAACCACCACTGCTGAAGATGGTTTAATAAAACTGAAATATATATAATCTAAAACATGTCTTGTTTATCGTTCTTCGGAGTTGTGACTTTGGTCTTCTATGGTAAACTTATGACAATGGTGTATTCTAACAGTAGACTGTAAGCAGCTACATGTACACTTAACACGGCCAAATTAAGTGAAGCCACCTTAAATGAGTCAACTGTTGGTTCTGTTGTAAAGGTAACATTCTCTTGTCCTTCGTATGACATCTTGAATGCGAACAACACACATACGACCTATAACTGGGAGTGGATGGATTCTGGACAGGCACTTTTCAAATTGTTGCCTTGAAGTGCAACAGTGTGTACATATACACACAGAGAAAATTAAGGGAAATCTCAAACAAGGAAGTCTGATTGTTATAGATTTAAAATGATTAATAACATACTCCAGCTATATTATGTGTTTATCAGTTCAGCACACATTGGTGCTTCTGTTCATTTTTCTTCCAGCACTGTCCCTTGTTAGAGATGCTTTTAATTTAAGGATTTTCATTTTGGATAAAACTCTCTTATTTACCGAACAGATTGTAGCCTGTGAAATTGTCTGAACTAGAATCTGTTCAGTTTAAGACAGTGTTAAGATTTTATCCCAAATAAATTTAAAAAATGGTAACTTGGTAATGACACAATTTTTTTTAATAGAACTAATTCATTATAAAAAATATATATTTAAAATTACAACGAATTTAAACTGAAACTGTGCACCAGAGAATTGCTTGTTGCATATATTGTGTGGGCATCCTAAACTATTTCAATAACACTTATATTTTTTGAGTATATGAGTATATGATACTGTAGTTGCGGCAGTTACTGTACATGTACTAAGCAGCTGTATATATATAAAACTTCAAATCTGAATTGCAGGTGGTTTGTTAGGAGAATTCAATTTAGTAAGTAAAACCCAATCAAACAAACAAACAGATTAAATCAGACTATACATGTATGTCAGGCTGGATTATTTAACCTACATGTACATGTAACCTGGTACAGGTACATATATACCTGTATATTTGCAAGAAGGTAAAATCAAACAGAATATGATTATTTCCAATAACAAAAACACAAGGTACATGTAGTTGTGCCAGTTGATCAATTTAATCCACCATCTTGTCTTTACAATAACAGACAGACAGAGGACTGAGCAGTAGGCAGACTGGCCTACACAAGTCACATCATATCATACTGATACATGTAGTTGCAAATAACTTTCTTATTAGAAAATAAATGTATGTTTTCAAGCCCACCTGTTCTTCAACAAAAACACATGATGACTAAGATGGATTTTCAACTTCTGGGTATATTTTTTCTAAAATCCATCTACGTCATGTTTTTGTTATGTACATTCAGCTTCTAAATGCTGTTTAAAAAAGACATCAGTTCTATATTAAAATTATCCTTAAACAAAATGTATTAAAATTGGGTTCTTATCTAACAAATAATGGACAAAATCAAATTTCAACTAAAAATGTGATAAAAATAATACTGTCCCCACACCTGCTAAACTTGTACTAATGTGCAAAACAAATTTCAAAATGGAACTTCAAAAAGGCAATTGGTTTTATATTAGAATAACATAAGATACAATAAATGCGTGACAAATTCGACCCCCTTTAAAACTTATAAAACTACATTTTATGCAAAGAGTAAGAAGTGTAGACATACAATTTTGAATTTTTTATGAAGTTCAGACTTTAAATTACCAGAAAATGTAAGTTTTAGTTCCAAATACACACTTAAACATTCAATAAATTACTTAAAGCTTGTGCTCTAAGATGTCGAATTTGTTGAGGATTTAGGGTAGTATGGATGACAAATCCATCATACACTGTATATTATGTTATGCTAAGTGTCTTGACTTGTACATGAACATGTTTATGCCTCTAAATGGGTTGGGTATTAGCAAAACCAAACCATATTACGCCAAAATAACACAAACATTTGCAAAAAAAAATTTATGAAAGTTTTATTAAAGCTGTGAGCATTATACGATGAATTTTCTAATCTCACCAAAGCAAAAACACGAAAAACCTCCCATAACCTTCAGGAAAATTACCTCCTCTACATTAAAATATCCACGTTGAGTTCTACTCCTGGGTCGACCTCGCTGTTCGATGGCAGGTTTAAAGCGAAAAATGATGTGAAAGAATCAGTAAGCATTACATTGTAACTGCTATTAAAAAAAAAGAAATAATATAGATAATGTTTTTATTCGTTTATAGAACAAAAGATAAACGATCATAATTTTGGAGTGGAATTGGTATCTTTTAAAAAGTTACGAAAGATTGCCTTTTTCTCTTCCTTACAAAAGATAAAATTAGCAAAAATGAGTATCCAATTTAATCTATGTTTTATGTAGTTAATTTTTACCCATAACTCTTGTCATGTCAGAGGCAAGTGCTTGGACATGATAATTATACAAGAATTAACATCACCATGGGTGAGAGCTTCAGAGTGGCAACGCTAAATTTTATAAAATAACTTTGGCTTTTTCTGTGAGAATTTGTATATATTTGTATATAAAAATCAATGTCCAAAAAATGAGTGCAGCAAGAATTAGTTCAGCTGGGTTAATGATCAATTATGTAGTTAGGGGATATATATATACGGGCAAACTAATTTCTGCTAGGTTAACTCTATTCATGGTCATATTGTACAGTAAAGTACATACAGCTGTACAGACAGATCTATATTTCTCAGTTTGATCATATTAGCAGATGGATTACATAGTGCCTTTATTACAGTCTTCATGGGTGTAACAGATGCTTGTGACTGGGTTTTAATGTCTCTGACACAGCTATATCATAACACTTATTGACTGGCCAGGTATGCTATAAATATGTAAGTCACTTGAGTAGTATTAAGAATAAATCCAACAAAAATGTTCTACAGAAAGATGCGGGTCCCAATGTACATGTAGGTCTGAAATATATTTTGTGATCTTTAAAAAGAGGCCGTTAACAGTATTTTAGCTTTTTTGGGACAACACTCTCTGATACTGAACAGATTCTGTACATGTAGTTCAGAAAATTTTGCAGACTGAGGCCCTTGCAGGAACAGAACCCACAACCCTCAAAGTCAGGCATCAAGTCAACGGCAGAAAATGCCGGCCACCTAAACCACTCAGATATCCGACCTTCTACAAAAATAGAAGGCTAATTACATTTATCTGAAGTCCAGATGGCGGACATTCACTACCCATCTGATAGGTAGTTGACAATGCTCACAAATGAAATATATTTTGTGTTGTTTAGATCGTTTATAGTATTTTCGTTTTTTTGGGGATAACACTCTCTGATACTGAACAGATTGAGGTCATACATTTTCGCCGACTGAGACCCCCGCAGGAAGGGTATTTCACTTATATGACAGGGGTGTATTCCAACAGTCAGCTGTGCCAGTAACACAACCAAATAATGTGGAGTCACTTCAGCATTACATGTGGTTCCACCGGATAGATAATGTTCCACCAGTGCAAAGTATGGCAGTATGAATGGAAGCTCGAAACACAGGGCTCTACCGAAACTGACGGTTGTTTCTCTAAAAGTGAAGAACATAAACAGTAGTCTATACAGTGTTTTTTGTTGCTCTTTCTGTGGCAAAGATAACTGGGAGGAGATATGAACTCATAAACTTACAGGTTTTTTAAATGCTGGCGCTCCAAGCAAACTGGAGGTATCACCATTTCTGCTTCGTTTCCTACTAGACATTTTACCATGCACATGGTGCGACTTGTGCCTACCATGCACATTGTGAGCCCCTTCCCTTGGTACACTCATTGCACCTGTGCCCTTGTCACCTGAAACAGAGAATAAACACCTGCGATTAAATTAGGGTCAAACGTAAATGATAAATAAATCACACCTGTATAGGTAGGTGGAATAATAAAAGTGGTCAATCATGCACAGCCTGTTAGCTAATTTGAAGAAAGTATGCTTCAAAAAGACAAGATAAAAATCACTAATATTTCCGAGTAAAATTTCTTACCAGATGTACGTTTTTTTTCTTTAAAACTTGAATTCTTCATTTTTAAAACAGCATTAGATAAAATTATGGTTACATATTGCTTTCCAGGACTTGCCCGGCCTTGATTGACTACCCAGTGGATGTATGCACATTGGTCTATCTGTCATGTCTTTATAAATAAAAAATATTCTAAAATAAACTCATATAAATTTTCGAAAAATGCATTACATGCATAAGTAGTTTTCTAGAGCAAACATGTCAAGTTTTTGTTTCCTAACATGCCTAAGGTCTATCAAAAGATATTAAAACCAACTTTGACATTATAAAAATAGAAAAAAACAAAAATTTGTTTTGTTTGTTATCATATTAATTGCTTTTCCTGGTTTTGTTCATCTTATCTGACATAAGGACTGTTACAAAAAAAAAACATACACACAATAAATTTTAATTTGTTTGTTTGCCATACTTAAGAATATTTTACTCATATGATAGCGCCCCAGCCCAATCGGTGAAGGAAACCACCCTAAATGATGCAGGCAAGTACGGTAGCAACACAGAAGACACCACAATACATTTACAGGTGGGGACAAAATATTAACTGGACACCAGTTTCCTGATGTCCCAAAGCTCAGAAATCACCAGGGTACAAGAGGTTCCCACCCCACCTGCTAATAAACTAAAAGTATGGCTATTACAATTACTACTACTAGTGTTCAGTGGAACTACAAGTCGATGAACCCTGACTTTTAAACTGCACTAACACGTGATATGATTGATATACATATGACTTATCAGTGGGTGATTCCTTATTTATGACGTCTTCTTTTTGGCCACATTAACAAAAGGACAAAAATTACTTTTTAGAGCTTTTCCTAAATTTTCAAATTTCAACCTTTTTTCATGAATGCATCATTGAAAAGTTGACTCACCCAATAATTGAACTGGTTGTTCAAAAACATGTGTTTCTGATGAGTCATGCACTTTAAATTACGAGGCACAAGTACATGCATGTATAGTCGTCTAAGCAAGCATGTTAAAAATTGACCTGAATGCATATATATTTATAAGGCCTTTGAATGACATAATACACTGTATGTGTATGTACATGTATAGTAACAGAAGATAAGACACAAATCTGATCGAAATGAATTAGAACATTTGTAAAAACAGCTCATGTTACACGGACATGACTGTTAATTGAATCGCCTTTCTTTAGGCCCTACAATAACTTCCTTAAACCATCAATGGAGTTAAAATTGTTTTTCTATCCACATAAAAACTTGGAACTAACAAGAGTAACTGGTTGTAACCGAAAATCTATTGTAGAATTCTTGTTTTAAAGAGTTCAGAGGTCAAATACTCAAAATCAACTGGTCTTTCTATAACTACAATCTGTAACAATTCCAAAGTAACATACAATGTACATGTACCCTAAATCCTCAACAAATTCAACCTTTAA